>JABFQC010002058.1:0-17135 GCA_022817085.1 Psilanteris sp. ZL-2020
CAGTTGAACTAATTATCCACGTATAAATAAATTATTTTAGTAGATAAATGTTTATAAGTATGGCCGACACTGTATATAACGCTATATATAACTTATCACTTTTTGTAATTATTCTAACAGTTAATTATAACTATTTAAATATTTCAACTTCTGAATATCTAGGAACATTTACATCTCTCCGTAATAATTTTCTAGATTCATTAAATGATGTACATGAATTAACTATGCATTATTAAGATTGTTGGCGTTTAATGTAATATTATGTAATAATCATAATTTCTTAATATAAATAATTATATATTTTGTACCATTTAAAATATACTTCTTCTATTAAAAAATATTGATTATCATTAATGAGAATATAAATGACAAAATCTAAACCTATAGAATAACTGAATACAATTATGAACGAGTATGTATTTCGTATGTTTCGAACATTTTTGTTTTGCATCTTTATTTTTGTATTTGTAATAAAGTTATTACTGTCACAAAACCACGAATATGAATATATGAGCCCTATTTATTAGTTACTACTCTCCACTCTGTTGCAATAATGTACCGCAGCTGTTGATTGTATGCAACCAGTTATTTTAGTTCTAGGGAATTTGTTATTAGTAAATCTAGAGACAAAGTACCGTAAGGGAAACAATGTGCGCATGTTACAATTTGATATTTACTTTCTCATAGCGCATTTCTCCCCGATCTTCTGCTTTCCAAAGTAGTTATAAGTTAAGACCTAACTATCTAACAATGTTGGTACGTAAATTAGTTACAATCATCAAACTAACTATATTGAAATTAGCCAGCCATTAAATAATATATATATATATATATATATATATATATATGTATATATATATCGGCACACATGACTTGTACACAGTTAACGTACAATTAAAAATGATTTACCATTAATAATCAATGACACAATATTAGGCGTTCCCCAAGTCGTTATAACCATTTATAATAATTGTATTATAATATATTATTTTATTTTATTCAAAAAATTTAATTTAGCAAATATGAAGCCAAATTTAAGTTTACAAAATATTTCGTTTCATTTCTTTCTTTTTTTACATCAAACAATAAATAGTTTAATTTTATGGATACTTATATATACACATATTTATCATACCATTAATTATTGGCACCTTTATTAATATATATCAACACTTTAACCATAAATTGTTATAATATTAATTACATATAATATTATTCATACTACAGTTTTAAGTATACAATTTTAAACGAATCCATCCCTACGTCTATTTATGTTACGTTTTTTAAGAAGCAAAATAAATCAATAGCATACACTACACATATCGACAATTTTTATAAAAAGGTTCACTTTTTTTAATATGAATATAAGTTCTTTTATTACAATTTAAAAGAATCATAATATTTTTAAATTAAACGAACTCATAATTTGCGTTAAAATAAAGTTTTCATTCTATTAGGGTCAAAAAAATCACTTCAGTTCAGTGTCGAGTCAATGTTGAATTTTGAAGACTAATGAAACATGTGCTTAGAATATTTAAAATGAAAATGTAATGAAAGATACCGTTATCACGAGGATTTTCCTGAAACAATCTTCTCATACGTCAGTCATTAAATAAGCACCTATTGTTTGACAGATCTATCCTTGATATCGAGAGTGGGTGCGACACTATCGTCGCATAATAGATTAAGCTATTTCCTATTCATTCACTCGTCATATACAAATCATTGTTGTAAGTTGATCTAACTATTATTTCTGGATTCATTAAAAACAAAGTCACGCGTTGTTGAACTTTCTATGTGGTTTTCAAATGTTCACATCGAATATACAGCGCTGAAAAGCTTTGTGACGAGTTAGAATTTATTAGCACAATTAACGTCATAATTTTAAAATTCCATTTGAACCATTATATGAACATTGTTAGACGTAGACGATATATTATTTAGATGAACTATAAACACAGTATATGCGTCTAATTTTTGGAGAGTAAAACATGCTTATCTCGCATAAAGTCGAATTTTATAAGAAAATACAGCGTTATGAACTTCCTCTTATGGTTGATAATGTATTTAAATTATTTTCTTCCTGTATCATGTTTTGCAATTCACAATAGACATTTTTCGAAAGCATCTTTTCGACCCAAACCGCGCACTATTTGTTAAAGAAAAAATAGCCAAAATATAAATTGATAACGTTAACGATGCAAAAATATGTTTTTATCATAAGCAGCTTCAATTCACGTGTTTACACATCATGTTTTATTATTTAGTCACAAACATTCAAATTTGGAGTACCAACGGTAAAGAAAGTATTCCTGACATACGTTAATACTTTTTGAATTATCAATTAATTTTTGTATTAAATTTTACAATATAAGAATTAATTATTACGATCAAAGATGTTGATGTTTTTAACCAGACAAACGAATAAAGTTGAATTATACAAATACCTTGTTTTACCATTTCTTTTACATTTAAAAATTTGGCACATTACATATTGCATATAACAATTATCAATATCAAAATAGCATTAATTAAAAACTGTGATATATCAATGTGGAAAAAATACGTCCATGAGTTTATTACTTATTAATTTTGTTTTATTAATGACAGTTCCAAACAACATAACCTCCAACTTCTAAATTAAGAACAGCATACGACAATACGAATTGAAATTACTAATTGACACATATCAATCTTAATTTATTAAATTGTAGAAACGATACTTATAACCATACAGATTATGATCCTGTTATTTATACGCAACATTATTACAAATTTTCGCTATAAATTTTACGCCGAAAAAAATTATCTTATCATAAAGAGAGTTAATTTTAATCTGTATATATACCATAATTTGCAATATATTATTTTATAAAAGATAATTTCCTGTTTTTCCTCGTGTCTAACCAAATAACTCCTTATCAGAATAATAAGCGGATTTTCCACATAGTATGAGCAAATTTTCCGGGTACCCCACTTAAGAATTTTATAACGTAATTTTCAATTAATTTAACTATCTTGTATCAGAAATTTGCTCGTATCGCATTATGACAAATGTCAATTAAATTAAAGCCACGCGTTATTAATTCAAACCGCTTGAAAAACGTTAAATTTTGTTATCACAAAACAGATTACTCGATCCCTTATCGAAATTGCCATAATTTTATTAACATCTCCGCACCGAAAAAGAATAACGAATAATATTCGTGTAAATATTTAATAGTGCTCGCAAATTTCTTACAATTTGCTGAATCTACCTGTTGATTTATATCAATTCAACGTTATGATCGATATTTATTTTTATGAGTATATATAGCTATATTATCACCCGGTTACACGCATCGCATCATGTATTATAAAAAGTATATTAAGAGAACTAATCGCGAGGAGCAACTTCTTTCGAATTCGAATCCCGAGCGTGATATATTTTGATATCACGCAAAACAAATCGCGGACGTGTTATTAATACAACTGTGCCACACTGACACAGTTTTACAAACGAATAGTTACATCGATAGATATAACGTCGCGATACGAACGTGGAAATTAAAGAAAACACGATTTTTCGCATTTTTCTGCCGACGCTCATAAATAAACGCGATAGCGCACTTACGACGTCAAGCTCGTAAGCATAAATTATAAAGTTTGATTTACTGTTGAGGACAATTAATTATATTATTATTATCGATTGTAAAATTAAACGCGGCCGGGCGAAGAGACTCGTCGGATTGGCCGCCGGGTCGGCCAATTTTGCGCCGTGCACTTTAACGGGAATTATTGTTTGTTTGTATCGCGAGATTGGATTTGTACGAATTATGATATTATTTGTGTGAATAATACAATACATTCCAGGTCGATGTTGCGTCCTCAATTTATCTTCAGCAGTCTCATAAATCGCTGTTACTTGCATTCCAAGAGATCGTTATTTAACTCGAGACGCATCACTTCTAATTAACCCTTTGTAATGTTTTCGATGACCTTATAATACCAAATATGATTACGAGTTAAACCAATTTCACATATTTATTCCGTTCCACATACGCAGGATTATACACACAATGCGCTTTTATATCAAGTCGTCAATGCAGCCGGCGCTGCGTTGGTTTTGTAATTGAATATCGAAGTGTTTTTCCAATTTACAAAATAATTGATTCGACTTTGGTCTTCGAAAATAAATTAAATGCACGCGAAATTTCAATAAAGCCGCGTTGATATTGAATCAAACTATATATTTTGATAGCGTATCTAAATATTTTGCTTCGCGTTATCGCATCTTTGGATGAAAAATCCGAGATGCTGTTGACTAATGATTCATAATCCTACTCGGCGTTTATGATAGGAGATAAATAAACGTATTTTTTTACAGTCAACGATATCGCACTTTCAGTCTTTGTGCACATGTGTGCTTTCAAAACCCGTCGTAAAAAAGTCCAAATAAAATATAAATACTCAATTTATAGCCGTATATATAAATATATACTTACGTATAGATGGATGGATACGCATCGACTAAATTTAAATTTATTGACAAATTAACGAAATAACGTTTGCATTATTTATGCGCGTTAATATTACGCGCACACTTTTCAGCATACGATCATTTAAAATTTGCTTGTCTTTGCGCTCGTTATGATGATTTATTGCAATCAATTTTGACGGCTGTTATGCGACTTTCAATCATTATCCATTGATCGTGTTTTAATTGTATTTGTATCTTACGTTTAACGCGCTTCAATAGGATTTGCAATTCTTAAACGCTTAAATAGCCAAAATATGAAAATACTTTTTGCGATCTTAATTGTTTCGACGTTAAATTTATAGCTCGTTATAAGTTCAGTATTGAATTATATGTTCCTAATAATTCAGCACGTAGTATTTTAATTCCACTCGACTGAAGCATTAATAAGGTAATGAGAAATGATTTCGTTTGAATTAAACTGGTAGCAAGTGTTGCGGACACGAACAATAATGTTCTTAAAATAATATAATTACAAAATAACTTTATTTCACCTTAATCTTGATATCGTTTAAAATTGTTGAAACGCTAAAACGAATAATACAAACACGCCGCGCGTTTATTCGGAGATATTATCGTGAAAATAATTTGTTAAATTTCTTTCTTTCGGAATCATTGAAGCGCAAGAGCGGCGCGCTTTCTGAATAGACTTAATTTGCGATGACAAACGTGCCGTTATAATTCGAAATAAGTTTAATTTTCAAATTAAGACAGGCTTCCGCGCATGATTCTTTCATTAGATCAAAACACTCATTTAATAAACAATAAATCACATTACATGCAATTTATTCCCCAATTCGTACATTTTATACAAAAATAAAACAGTATCTCAATATAAAATATTACTACGTCAAAAATATTGTCATTAAATTCAAATCAAACCAAATTCACAATCGCAATCAAAAGTCAATCACAAATCTCAATTTAAGATGCCAAAATGTCTTAAACAAAACATATACAACTGACTTAATAAAATGCAAAAGTGTCGCGTATCAAAACAGTCTCGTGCCTCAAATGCCACTCGTATCTTAAAGTAAGATATACTTTCATCTCATTTGTTTTTGTAATCGCAACCAATCGCGTTACCATCAGACAATCAAGAATTACAACTCCCAACGATAAAAGTATTAACCCATTATAGTACTTTTCATAACACATACTTATGCCACGCGCATTCCAGCCGAAACAATCTTAATTGAACCGTTTCTTCCAACTGATTCGAGTTCAAAAGTTGGCACAACTTTTTGTTAAATACGACTGTTTAACACTTTTCAACTTTGATCTCCACCGCGCGACCGATTATTTTCCCCGAACCGCTATGACCCGTTTTTTTCCCTCAATTCAAAATTTCGCCAAGCCGCGAATCAAAGCCGGATCCACGCACCGAAACAAATGAATTCATCTCAATGCGCCGTTAAGTGCAAATAAATGACGAATGCGATCGGCACGAGACAGTGGCGTGCCTCGCCGTATAATGCTGCGGTGCGTGTTTCTCTTGCACGGTGTGTGAGTGATTGTGCCATCGTGATTTACGATCGCACGATACTCGAATCATCGATTCGTGTAATGAGGCAAAGTACTTGCTGGTAATGAGGTATTGGCTGTCCTCTCGACAGAGTGCCCACCCGAGAATCCATGCATGTGAAAGCTTACACATTGTGTGCCTGTAATTGCAATATATTCAGCATATAAAGGAACAAGTGTAACGCACACCTTTGACTGCTCGAGCGGCATATTTTGATTGGCTTTTCGAATCGTTTAATTCACATTAAACGTAATCGACGGCTCATGCGGAAACGATCGTTCGAGCAGAATATTATTTATCTCATTCTTCTGCCCATCTTTCATCAATTCGGTAATGGTGTGGCGTCCAATTTTTCGCCGACTCTCGTTATTAACGACATCCGTTTTTGTATCGATTATCCAAAACGTAAAAAGTGCTCGCTCGTTACGTCGTGCGCTGACAACCGACGAACGGCAGACAATAAACGCGCCGAATAAGGAAATGAAAATTGCAAAATTAAGAACAATTTGCATACATTACGCACTGCGATTCGAGGCTCGTAACGTCGCGGTGTATATATTTTTCAGAGTGTCGTTTAAGCGGGCATATGTTGGTACCGAATTTGCATCGCGTTCGAAGTTGTGGATAAAACAACGTATTGCGATGCCGACGCTTGTTATATACATATATACACGGATAGAAAAAATTAGGAAGAACTAGTATAAATACTGTGACATTTTCCTAAAATATAAAAGAATTCGACCCCAGAAAATCATGTATGTAACGTGTATTTTTCTTTTTGGGAAAAATTGTATTCTTTTAAATTACAATATTGCAGATATTTTTGCTAATTTGTTGTTGGTAATTTTTGTGTGAAATTTACTTAAAAAAATAAATAGACATTAAATTAGGATTTTTTTTTATTTATAAACAAGAAACTTATTTCGAAACGTTGCATTAATGAAGATTCGAACCCCGTCATACCATAAAAATCATATCTACAATCAAAATACTTAACCACTAAGCTAATAGTATGTTTATCAACATATATTGTTTATATAAATTTAAAGAGTTTTTAACCTATTATTACAGTTGCTTAAGTACTTTTTCCACAAAAAATTAGTAAAGAAATTCACAATAAGATTAAATAATTTTTTAGAAAAAACTTCTGCTTTTTTAAGTACAAAAAAAATTTATATATCAAAACTGTTCATATAATTTATGTAATTTTTTCTTTACACGTTCTTAATAAGTTTACATTTTGTTTAAAATATAGACAAAATGTTTCTTAATTTTCATAGTATTTTTTCCTGAATATTTTGTGCGTGTACATTACACGAATGTGGTTAATAATTATTGGCGTCGCGTTCAATAATGATTCGGTTTTTGAATCACTTGACAGTAAAATTCTGATTTATATTACGAAATCGTCATACCGCGCGCTGTCATTTCGGTAACATTCAGTTTCAAACGCAAAACGAATTGATATAAATTTTGCGCGCACGAAAGAAACAGAATTTCGCCAATAATTGGCGCACAATGGTAACGTTGAAGTGAATATACACGAAAAGCGTAAGCTCGAAAAGTAAACGAAACGAGAACGATCTTCGCGTCATAACGTCGTTTATCCCGTGCGTTTGACTGCTTTGCGCCGAAAAAGTTACTCTCGAGTTACTCTACGATGCCTCAAACGCGAATTTTAATTTGCCGCTCGAAACAAATTAAACGCTCGCAACATAATTTCTTTTATCGCGTGTCAAATTATCATTAAAAAGTTTAATTGCAATATTCGATTGAGGCGAAACGCTGCCGGTAAAGGTCTAACGTCCTTTGACGTCAGGACTTGAAACCATAATGGAATGTTGCAGTTGAAAAGCATTCTTTTAACTCCACACAGACGCCATCACTCGAAGCGCGGTAGTCTTTTTGATCATTGAAAGATATACGATACAAAAGTCAAACGTATAAACGACGAGGCGTATTAATTAAAAAAAACGCCCCGATGCGTTCTCGTTTGGACGTTTTTTTCGTCGCGCGCGTTCAGCTCCGCGTCAAACGTATATACTCATTAAGGGTGATTACGCACTTTTGAAGCCTTGGTCGCATACAAAATTAACTTAAGAAAGTCAAAGTCAAAGGTCGGTATACTCACTGCGAGGTAGTCGAGACGCGAGGACCGTTAGAAGGAGTCAGCAACTCAGGATTCAGTTCCACGTGATTTCGCGCGCTATTTTCGCGCGAGCGAAATGCATCGTCGGTTTATCGCCCCCGAAGCGTCGTTCGCCGTTCGGTCCGTTGTTTTCCGTCGGGTTCAACTTTTCCCAGCTTCGCTTCGGTTTCGCGCGTTCCGGTGACGAAACCTAGCTGCGACGACGGTGCGAACGCCAAATATCCTGCAAACCAGACGCGTCGACAATTTTAAAGCTCCGCCCGACATACAAATAGTTTGCTTTGCAAAACGCATTTTAAAGAATCTTATTGGGATGTATTACACGTGTTCGCTTCTACGCGAATAAAATTTATCACGTTTTAACTCGCGAATGCAAATGCACGAGACTGACAAGTAAAGACTCGAATGGAAATACCGCGTAGTCAGAGATTATGTATATCGAGTTGATAATAAAATTTTGGGTAAATTTGTGTGATTAAACGATGATGAATTCGATTGTCCTCGGCTCGGTTTAAGGAATTTGATATAAGTTACGTCATGTTTCTGTGAAATATATATATATTTTAATGGGACACGAGTTGTAGTCGGTCTAATCTAATTCATGTTTTATTATATGGAAAAATATGAATGGACACAGTATTCATTATAAAGATGAAATTTTCGACCAATTATTCGTATTCATTCTTAGATAAATAATACATATGTATTTATTATATAATATATATATATATACACCTATGAAATAATTATGTAATAGAGTGTTGTAGTTAACAAGTATTTAGTAACACAATAAATATAAATTTTTATTAAAATATACTGAAAAAATATTAGTGTAAAATTTACTATATTTTATAAAGAGATTCCAGGATATAATTGCATTAATAACGATTATTTGCAAACATATAATGGGCATTGATATATATATAGAATATCAATTAATATATATTATATTCAAATATGTATACATTGGGAAGCAAACCATCTCATGATTAGTATATTTTTTATAATGTATAATGTTTATTTAAAATATATAATATATAAAATGTTGAGTACGTGAATAACTACTAAAATATTGTATTTTATTATTTTTTTTTAATTTAACGTAAATTTGTGTTATATGTCAAGTGGAAAACTCACTTGCTTTTATTCATGCTAATTTTTAATATTTCCTTTTTCAAACTCTTGAAATATGCTGCTAATATTTTTTTCTTCTTGATTATTTCCACGCGATTCTTTTTTTTAAATTGTTCTCGATGCAAAATGTGTTTGTTTATTTTTAAAAACTGTATGAAACCATAAAAACAAGCATGCTTTGAAAGTATCAACTGGATTAAAAATCAAAAAAGAAATATTTAACTTCAGAAAATATACTTAAAAAAGACCTTCCGGTTTCGTTTCTGCGACCATTGATTATATTTAAATTTTAAATCTAGATATATATTTTTTAATTATGTTAAGCCTTTGGTAAATTTAAATTCCGCATTAAAAAGTTAATACATAGATTACCACTATAACTTTATTCGTTCACTTTTTTTTCGATTTGATAACTGCGTTAATGACATTTCACACTTTTCAAATTATTCCTATGAAATAATGTATGGAAATTTGTCTGTAACTTATATAACCGTACAATTTATATAGATGAAAATAATAATAAAAAAAAAAATTAAATTTCTTTACTAAAATATATTCATACATATACTACATTATTGCAAATTCAACAAGAAGAAAATGGTGTATTTTATTGCATATATGCATCTATATTTATATATGTTTAATTTTGTCATTTTAAATTATAAAATTAATTCGGCAAATATATATATGTATTCGGTTACACGTTTTAAAAAGTATATATTACATATATATATATATATTATACTGTATAGAGTTCCTGTTGCATAAACAACATCGTATAGAAGAAAAAAACATAATTCAATATATATACAAATATTTATATAATTAATTGATATAATAATTTTCATCGCGAATCCTTACTTTATATATAATTATGAAAGGTCGTGAAATGCGTAAAACAATCCACATTGATTAAACGTTATTAATTTGACAAGAAACATGTATAAAATTATATTTCGCTCCGGTTAATATTAAATATGCGAAATATGTCTCGCACAAATATTTGCATTTGTTGTATCATTTATATTTTTGTTTTCCAATTCGTTAAAATAAAATCCCCGTTGATTCCTTTAAAATAATTTATTAGCGCGATATAAAGTTTACTTGCATCGATTCAATCGTCTGACAAAACAAATGTTCGCGTCGTTTATTTTTATGGATTAATGTAACGATTCGTAATTATTAATGATTTTCTAATTATTTTGACTTTTGAAAATTGCAATTCACATCCTATCATTGCAGTTATAACTTTTGCATAAATAATTTAATTCGTCAACAATTAGAAGGAAACTGATAGATAGATTATAAATTGACGCGCCATTATTTTAATAATTCGTAATTCGCGTAGTTTTTACAGCTGCGAAAAGAGTTGTTCGAGAATTCTTTTAACGAGTTGTTTAATGCAAAATTTAATTGCAAAAATCGCAGCTTAATTAAGTCTCGCGTTTGCGCGGGTTAAGGCTTAAAGCGGGAATGACGAACAAACAAAATTTCGCAACAAAAATAAACGCAACATTATATTTAATCACAATAATCACAACAAAGTCACGGTTAATTGTCAAAACGTTCATTATATATTTAAATGAATTTGTCGGAAAGGGCACAACAAATCGTTGACGTTTTGTCAAATCGCGAGTAATTATTTTTAGCGAAACGCGAATGTGAATTTATAAATCAGTTCATTAAGTATGATCGCGATAATGTTATCGAATTTAGCGCGTGTCTGTTCTTTTGAAGTCGAAGATATTTTACGAAGCCGCCACCGCCATGTGGCATTTCGCCAAGCGTTCTGCACAAATCCGTCAATTTTGACGTCTCTAAATGGATTAGCATAAAATCGCACTAATTAAACGAACGTACCGTTAGCAATGCAAAAAATTGGGATTACCATTTTTAACCAATCGTCTGGGCGTGCAGTATTTGTTATTGCGAGAATGGTACGGGATTAAACGAAAGCGTATACTCTGCCACGGAGACACTAATTCGCGCGGCCAAATAAACAACGCAAATAATCATTCGGGGACAGGAAACGTCACTCGATTAACACTTAATAAACGGCAAAGCGATGAAATCGTGTAAAGAAAGTACATTAATTTTCACCGTAATTGGCAAATTGATATGAACGATAGATATCGATTAGCATCAATTCGGATTCGTTGGATTCGAAGACAAGATGTAATTTCCACGAAGAAGGGTGGTAAAATTCGCGTAGCTCGGCAGGAAGAAACTTTGCACTTCCGTCGCTAACTCGCTGCCGTAATACAACATCGCTTCTGCTAGTACGCTCTCGCTCCGCCAGTAGTGAAATCCAATTTACAACAGACGATCGATGAAGACGAACGCGCGCCTTGAGCACCGTGAAACTTGACTGAATCCCAACGTGATTTCGGATCGCACCAAAAACCTGGCTCGATTTCGTACCAGTTTTCCAAAGACAAATATTAAAATCAGCCAACGCGAGTGTCGCGCGGCTCGGATTTCGTTAACATGTTTTCGTTAATTTACAGTTCGCAACTTGCCGGGCGGTTTTTCCTGGTCCGACGAATTTTTGATCGGTTAATTAAATTAGACAATTAGACAAATTTAAATTCGGAATCGAAGAAATGTTAGATTTTTGTACGTAGAAAATTATTTTCGTGGTGCTTTTCAGAAAGTGATAGATATATATATTCGCAATTTAGGTGTTATTGGTTTTTTCTATTTTTCGGTGATTGGCTGATCGAAATTTGCGAGATGATTTGTTGAAAGTTATGTAAATTAATTATGTATATATTTTTAATCTTAATTTATAATTAATAGGTTGTACACATAATTTATGCAAACGATTAATAAAATGTTTAATTGTGCTTTAAGGTTCATTTATAATGTTATTAACAATTATAAACAAATTATTTTGAAGTGTAATCTAATTTTTAATAAACAGCTGGTGTATTCATGCTCATATAATTAATTATCGTGTGTTAGCCAAAGTCTAATGTAGTGTTAAGTATTTGAATGACTAGTAATTGCGCTAAGATAATTTAATATTATTACCAATATACAAAGAAATTATTGCTTAAATGCAAATTACGAATTTAGCAATTTCAACAATTTAATAGACACGTTTAATTATTTTCGACATTCAATGTTTCACCGCTATTGAAATTCTAAATAATTAATAAACGATAACATAATCGTGGAAATACTAACAGAAAAAAATAATGTTTCAACGGTGAGATCAGTTGTCTAAATTTCATAATAAATTTGTCAACGTTTAACCTTAAATTGACACATTAAACAACTTTATTGGCAACATATGTGAATCAGATTATTTGTTCGTATATTACTACTTTTGATGTCTAAATAAGTTAGTTAAACTGACTTAATCTGACAATCTATTTTTTCTGTGCTGAATAATAATTTGATTTGACTATATTATTCAAAATAATAATTAATAATGAAACGATAAATATATGAATGTTATGATAATTTTATAGAATAAATACCTTTCTTTTTAAATACAAACTCAATTTGAAAACTTACAAGACTATTTTCAAACTATTTATAAAGTTTTTCTTTCGTTTTTAATTACACAAATATTTATAAAACGTACAAAAGAATACGAATATATATATTTATAATATGAAACAAATTATAATATCATAAAAAATGCTCAATATATATAAGGTATTTATTAATTACGTATATTAATTGCGGTATATTTTATATTAAATGAAATATATATGCTAACATTTACTAGTCCTTTAATCAATTTTATAAAATTCTTTTGTGCGGCACCGGCATGTATGTTTTAATATATTATGGCGAGATATATATAAATTACAACACAATTAAGTAAAGAATGTTTAATCTAATTTTTCTATATATATGTATTAGTAGTTAAATGAATTTAACGTAATAACATTAAAACTTCCGCAATGAAATTTAATGTTTCTGCAAATTGTTTTGTCGTGCTATGTTTTAAAGATTCAAAACTCATTTACATAAGTATATTAACATTATTACAAATAATGGTAATATCACACCGACATTTGCATTTAAACGACAAAATTTTCATTTCATTATACCGACGTTTCATCGTTTTCTTATATAATAAGAATTTGATGATTATCAAGAAAAATTGAGCACCGCAATAAAAATACATCGGTTGCCTATAATAATAACTAATCCATCTTTGCAATAAGAAACATAACTCGCGTAGACGCCTGGTCTAGAATAAGCAAATATAATTAATGTAAAAGCTTCGGTAAAATTTATGAGAAAATCATTAAAACCCGGGAATGCCATTCCAATAATATTAATTGAAATAACGTCTATGTGTGTCCCATATTGTATTAATATGCGGAAGATGCTATGAATGAATGACTGTTCACCATTGCACGCTAGTTAGCGAATACAATAATTTATATGAAATTCAGGAAACTCGTTTAACGTCAGTTAATGTCATAGACAACATGACATAATTTTGTAATTTGCAAAGTTTTTTGACGCCGACTTGTGTTCAATCAATTTATATATAAGACTTTACACGGACAATTCTCTATAAACATTGGTAAACGATCCTCAAATTTATGGCAAACAATTCACAACACTGAAATCATAACAATAACAAAAATAATAACACAATACCAAAAACAAAAAAATTGTCAAACGTATTTGTTTGTTTACATTTATTGTTTACACTTTCGCGATATTATTCCCGCGTAAAAAATGGAAAGAAGGTGCCTTTCGATGTTTACGTTATTGTTATTTTTATGCAAACCTTGTTGTCATTTCGCGAAACTAAAATAACTCGCGGAAATTAGAAATCACGGATTACGTAAAGTGAAACACATATCTTTAATGAACACGAAACACTCTGAATTCTTGCGACGTTAGGTCATTCACGTGCGTGATTAGGGTAAAATAATTCATCACAGTAAAGTCATAACTGTAAAAAAAAAACGCAAAAAACGCGCTCGCGACAAGAATGCAAAAATAAATTACAAAATAACACGTGCTTTCAATCGCGGGGCCTGGAAAATTACAAATTACGTTTCCACTACACAAACGGCACATTCAATGCACACAAGACGCATCACTTTCATCAATAAATTTATACAAAAAGGGAGCACGCGAACTGTTTCGTTCAAACGCGAAAACACGAGCGTGTTCTTTGAATCGCGAAATCTGCATCCGCGAAGTACTGACTCGCGGTAATTCAATTGGCATGGAATTTTCACACGAGTGAAAAAAAAAATTGCACGTAACCCGTGGTTGTAGCAGCGCCTCGACTGCGTGCACTTCTAAAAAATAACAATACGTGTGTCTTAATTAAGACATAGCGTTACTTATTTAAGACATCAGCTGTCCCAATACGATACACTCGTGCATTGAATTAATACACTTGGACGTCCTGTTTAAGACACTGGTGTCTGAAATCAAGACGCTTTCATGATACACTTTTTTGCAACGTAAATGTATATATATATATATATTGGAAAATTATCACGCGCATCCCAAAGAGTACCGGCTGACAAAAAGATAACAAAGAATGTGTTTCGTACCGACGCAAGCACTGGCACTGATTATTGTCGTCGCGCGACTGCACTTTGGCGCAAACAAGGCGCGTTCAAATTGCCAACGGGAAATCCGAAACAGGCGGACGCGATGCCGGTAGGGCCAGATCTGTCACTGGATCGTAACCGACATACATCCTCGCGATTTATAAACCGCTTACGTTCGTTCATCGTGGCCAACGCTTCAACCGCTTTCCCCCCACCAAATTGCCCCTTTCCCGTGCTCTCAAATGTCTTACGTCTCGTCTTTGTTGCGTGCTGAACGCATGGACCAATTTATGGAAAAAGGACCGATCCCTCGATGTGACATTATTCACGCTATCGAGGCGACTGCGTGTGTCACTGTGTGACACATGCGTGCATCGCATCGCGTCATACAATTACGGAATACGATCGTCGCTGTTATTTACTTTTCAACGAAACGATGCAAAATAAGTAACAAGAATATGCCGAACAAGTTCGAGCGCACTTTTGTTTACGACACTGGTTACTTTTGAAGTAACGAATGGAACGCACGTATAGTCAATATTGCAACGTTTGAGTCGCAATAACAAATGCGGTGAACAAATATAACTGATGCGTAGTTGGCTAATAGATTATTGGTTTGATTATAAAATAAGTAATGAATTTGTTTCATATACGACGCGAATTATAACGCGGCGATTCAGTCGCAACGATGATGCATTTGGACGAAAAATTATTGCTGCGTGGAGTAGCCCTATTACCATACGGGCGTTTGGAAAATGAATGAGTCAGATAAAGAGAAATTTATTTGTTTTTATATAATGTATCAAAGCCGCGTGGTTACGTTGTAAAATATGACGTTTCGTTTGTGTATCATTTTTTAAACGCATAAACGTGTTTCGCATTTTAAATGGCCGAGTTAAAATTGGAAACACTTTCAAACGTTTTAAAACTCACCACAAAAGTGTATTTCGATTTGAAACATTAGCTTTTGCAGTACAGATCTTTATCAACTCTTCAATGTAAAATAGTGGCGTTCATTTATGATTCAAATTTCGGTTGTGTAAGTTGATAAAATTAACCCGATGTTTTTATAATAAATTTGATACAGCTCTCAAAATAAAAATTTTATCAAAGACATTTCGTTTTAGCATTTTTTATTTGTGTTTTTTTTTCGTTTTATCTCATTTTAAAGGACACTTGAACCCATGATTTCAGAGTCGATGGAAGTTTTAAGTGGTAATAAAACATTTAGTGCTTCATATCAAACGGATGATTTAAAATAAATTTAAACAAACTCATTAATATTTTGAAATAAATAGGAAAACGATGCCGGCTTAATGCATTTCACAATGAAAGTATAAAAGTAAATCTGCGTTTAAAAAAATATTACAATGCAAAAATGCATAAAGCTTTAAAACGTTTTGAACGCATTTATTAACATTATATTGGATAATATATGATGGCAATGTGTTTCCCATTTTTTTATTTAGAGTTGAAACTGTGCTTCGTGAGGAGTATTAATTTTGTAGAATATCCTAATTACTTTCATATACACATAACTTTTATTAGAATCGCATAACATTCAATATATATTCTATACTATATTAAACATAATATTTTATATTTATTTATATTATTTAAACTTTTAAATATATGTATATTTATGTTTTATGCTAACAAATTTTTAAAGCTGAAATCACTGGTTCCGATTTGAATTATATACTAATTATTATGTATATTAAATGCATTAAAATGGTTTGGATTGTGCTGGCAATTTTGATACAAACATTTATAAATAAAGTATAATCATTATAGGTTTGTTTATAAACAAATTTAAATTGTTGATTTGGTAATTCGTTAACCATGTAGTATGATATCGGTGCAAGATATATTAGTTGTGTATATATTCCTAAATAATTTATTTATTACTATGTGGATAACAAAATGCTTATGTTGTAATAATAAATCAGTAAATAAGAATAAATATATTAATGTAATATTAATATATTAATTAGTTAATCAAACAAACATTGATATATATATTTATTATTACATTAGGTGTATAAATATATGCACATTTTTCACATTAATAAGCGTATTTAAATCAAAATTAATGATCATGTTACAAATATCAACAAAATTATAATTTTGTATAAGTAAAAGTAATTATTATCCGTGTTAGCTAAAAATGATAGTATCAGAAGTGAAGTAGTAATTGAATAATTATAATATATAGAAGTTTATTACTTCATTAATTTATGTAAATAATGTGATGCGCTTTTATTG
>JABFQC010002059.1:0-17134 GCA_022817085.1 Psilanteris sp. ZL-2020
TGACATACAGTAATGTCTATTTTCGAATAGAATAGAATATTCGTTTTTTGAATATTCATTCAATTTTTTTTCGTAATTTCAGATTATAATACACAAAATCAGTAACAGAGTATATTTTATTTTTTGTTACTATAAGTTTTTACAACATGGAAATTTCAAAACTTCAGCTTTTGTTTTATTTTTTGTAACTTTTTTTTGTTATCCATATTCGAGATTTATAGTACGTTAAGTAAAATGGTATTATTAATAAATTTCATACATGTCGATATAAATTTTATATTTATCTGTATACAATTTATTCAATTCTATTTTTATATTTTGACAAATTTCATTATATTATATATTAATTTCATAGAAAATGCTGTACAAGTTGTTACTTATAAAGAAATAATAAAATAATAATAAATAATAATAAAACTTATCATATTTTTTTTTCTAAAAATAATTTTCAATTTACAATTACAAAATAATAACTCATATCTCTATCACACTATGGACCGATTTGCTTTTTTTACAATGTAATTTCCTAATGTCACCTATTCTAAACTGAATCAATAATTATTCTGGTTTCCTCTTCTTTAGTTAATTTTTTTATGTTTATTAACATATGATAACACACATTACAGGTGGCATAATAATGGAAAAATTTGCTTCATTTTTTTGAATTCGTATAAAAATTTTATTTAAAAGTGACTTTATTATAAGACTATAGTTTTAGATGTGAATGGTACAAGTTAGTACTCTTCTAAAATATATAACTATATATCAAATACTAATAATTTTGTGCCTATGCATCTAATAGAATATTAATTATTAGAATAGTCATTAAGATAAGGTAAATTATTGTGATATAGAAATTAATTAATAGACGGATTAAACTATATATAAACTTATAAATCAGAACTATAAATAATTAATTAATAATACGTAAATATTACGAATTAGTAACCAATGCTACTATTTTTACTACCTACTTATCATTATATTTATATATAAATTTATATTATATATTAATGTACATTATTATTTCCTTTTTTTTATTTTTATTTTTTGTTTTCAATTATTATAATGCAAACATTGAGTTAACTGGTGGTTTATACATAAATAATTAGTCAGTAATATTCTTAGATTGAAACAATTAATAACTATTTTACTTAATGAAATTTAAATTTAAAGTATTAATCAAACAAATTTGAACAATTATACTATTTAAAATAAACTCCGATGTATACATTTAAAAGACATTAATTTTGCTAAAATATTGAGCCGACAGCTACAATAAATAAACAGATTGATTACTACAAAAAATATTAGAATAGATGTAAATATTTCTAAAAATATTTCTATAAAATATAAAAAGTATCTAAAATGTAAATTAATTAATTAAATAAAAAGTATATTAATTAAATCATAAGTTGTAGAATAAAAATAATATTTCCAGAAATAAAATTATTCTTTCTTATTTTGTATGATGTGTGACGGCATATTAGAAGTCTACTTTATAGTTTATCTGAATTGTATTTTATTTGGTCGAAACTGAATATGAATTCGTTTATTTACATGTATATTATGTATATTGAATAAACTTTTTCGATTTAATAATAAATTATATTAAAATAATATTAAAACTATCAATTAGACTTAGAATTTTAAAGAATTTTGTAATAATAATTTTAGTTTATTTAACTGAGGATACATTAATGTTTTAATTTTTTTTTTCGCTATAATGAAGTATGATACAAATAATTATAGTTTTACGTATTTTCCTATATATATAGTAATTGCAAAAATTAATACTCAACTACCCTAAAATACCCACCTACGCCTTAATATCAACGCCTACCCATATTAATTCATTACCACTTAATACAGTATAAAAGATGCATTTTATACAAACTTAATTAAACTACGTAATTTTGAAAATGATGAATTCACCAAAAGAAACTGAAAAAAGGTATTAAATTATTAACCTCATATTTTTTAGAGATTTTTAGATTGTTATTATAAAAGAGGACATTATTCTTTAATTAAAAATTAAAACAAAAGTGTATAATTGATTATTCAAATTTACAAGGAATATGTATGTATATAAACATAGTACTAATAAAAATTATATATGAATATTCTATTATTATATATTTTAGTAATGCGTATAGTATTGTTATTTTTTTATAAACACTTAAAAGTAAACTTAATAAATTCGTCATATTCTAAATGCAATATGTTCAATTTATTTTTAAAAATAATAATGCTATATTTTATATGCACTAAATTTTAACTCTTTAATTCACAAAATGCGTAATTAGTGTATTACAAAAACTAAAACTGGAATTAATATATAAATGATTCATTGACAAATGAAGATTTACGTGTTTATAAAGAAGCAACTTGCACCTTCTTTCGACAGTTACAAAGATTCTCAAGTAATATAATTGTTATCCAAAAATGTTTTCTAAATATCATAAATTAATTTTTATTTTGTTTATTTCTATTTCTATTATCGAAGTATTTTGTGAATATGATTACTTCCAAGATATTGCATGTACGAAGAAGACAAAGATTCAAAAGACATTAGAAGTTGCAACACACGCTGGTAAAATTACGGGGCAGGTATTAATTAATGTTTTGAATCTAAGACCATATTCATCGTTCAAAGGAATACCTTACGCAAAACCGCCGATAGGCAATTTAAGATTCAAGGTAAAAGAATAATTTAATAATGATTTATATCAATTCAACTATGAAGTTAATTTTGTTTGTTTATAATTTTTAAACATTGAATATTTTCGAAATTAATTTTCTGTTAACATTTTTTATCAAAATTATTTATAATAAAATTTAACTTTTTTTTGAAAAGTATATAATATAAAACTATTATAGTGTATATACAGTGATACTTTTTATGAACAAACAATTATTATGGTCTATAATAATGTTCTGTTAATTACAATTGATAATATAAACTTGAATTATATAAAATAATTCATGTCATGAATAACTATATTTATTATATTAATCATATTAATATAATTAATTATTAATATTTATTCAAATATATTGTACATTGATTATAAGATTTAAAAATATGAATCAGTCGATAAATATTATTATATTCACATATCTGTATATCTGGAACATACGGACAATTCAAAGATATAATTATATTTTAGCAAAAAGTTGATGTTAACTCAATCATATGTCCATTATATATTGTTGGTATTATTTTAATGTGTAACAAAAATCATGATTTGTATAATACAATTATATTGAAAGGAAAAAATACCTTCATTATATTATAAAAACTTATTGTCCAAAAACAATTAAATTAATAATAAAATCAACAAAATAATAAGATATAGATTGTGTAAAATAACTGTAGAATCAAAGTCCAGTATTAACTTTCATTTTTCGCCTTATTTGAAAAAACACAGCAAAATAATTTCAGTTCTTATTTATAAAAAATCATAATAAGCAATAAACATAGGAATTTTGTTTAATTTCATTTACGATTATGATATTTTATAAATTATTTATTTTATTACAAATCAAAATTGTTTAAAGGCATCTATCGATGTTCCAAAATGGAAAAATGTACGTGACACAATAGAACATGGGAATATATGTCCGCAAATGAATAAACTAATGTATGGTGACAAGGTTTTGGGGAATGAAGATTGTCTATTCCTTAACGTGTATACACCTGTGGTAATTTTTATTATTATTAAAAATAACTTTTATTATACGCGTAACCGGTAAATTACTAATTAAAATTTATTGCCAATTTTTGAACAGCTTGATTTTAATTTTAATGTTAAAAATAAAAATCCACAAAAAGCTGTTATGGTGTGGATTCATGGTGGAGCATTTGCAAAAGGTTCGGGTAATAGCGAATATTTTGGACCTGACTTCCTTATTGACAAGGATGTAATTTTAGTTACAATGAATTATCGTTTGGGAGCTCTTGGTAATTTATAAAATGTTTCATTACTACTTAAGTTATTATATTATGTGACTTTGTTGTTTTCATATTTCATAACCGCTTCTATCATTTATTATATTAGGATTTTTAAATTTAAATACGACAAATATACAGGGCAACGCTGGTTTAAAAGATCAAAATTTGGCATTAAAATGGGTTAAGACCAATATAGCTAAGTTTGGTGGTGATCCAAACAAAGTTACTATTTTCGGTCAAAGCGCAGGTGGTGTTTCCGTTGATTTGCATCTTATTTCAGACATGTCGCGAGGTATACTATAAATTATTATGAATATTTAAAAAAATATCTAAAATATTATAAATACTTTTAAAACAAAATATATTGTATGCAACCATTACAATAACCAATCAAATTTACCTAGGTCTGTTTAAAAGGTCAATTGCTATGAGTGGCAGTCTTTTTTGCAGTTGGGCTTTTAATGCACGACATGGAGAATCTTCTGTAAAATTATTTAATCAAATAATCAATAGTAATATGCCTAAATACCAAAAGTATAAAAACAATATGGAACAACTCTACATAAATGCAGATGTACAAGATATCGTTAAACATACGAAGATTTTTTCAGTGAGTGTTAAGGAGTTCAGCAAAATATTACACGGAGAAAAATATTTAAGGTATTTAACTATAAAATAAAGAAATTTGTTTACACCATGAAAACTTTCAATTTGTCATATAAATTGCATAATATAATATATTAATGTAATCTATAATATAAAATTATAGTAAAATTGTACCAAAAAATAATATTTTCATCATGTTTACATCTTGTTTGTGGTATATTTTTAGTATAATTTGTAAGACAAATTGAAATTGTTGACAGTGTAAGGTACATTTGCTTTTTTTATAGTAAACTTTCATAGAATATTTTTCTCCCTGTATACAATAATAGGTAGCATATTAATAAATATTATTATATATATGCTATAGATAAGCAAAATGGCAATACCATTTACTCCAACCATCGAAGAAATATTGGATAAGAAAACATCCGTTTTTTTGGACGAATGTTTCGATAACAAATTTAGAAAAAGATCTTTTTTCCAAGGAGAACACATGCTTGGATATACAGGCGAAGAAGTATGTACTGGCAAAGCAAAAAGTGAGTCGAAATCATATACCATTATTATGTGTGCAAAATAGATAATATATTGAGATATTAAAAAATATACTTTATTTTATAGAGGTTCAAAGTTACGCAGACTTAAAGGTATTAATTATCAATATTCGAATCATTAAGTTTATTTTTTATAATTAATATAAATGTATATTTTTATTCCTCTATTTTAGGAATTCTCTAAAATTTTATTTAATGAGCCAATTGATATGAAACATAATTATATGTTGCATTATGTACCAAACATTCCATTATATTACTATAGATTTGGTTTTGCCGGAAATAACGCTGAAAAAAATGGCGGTACTGATAAAATTGTATCTTATACATTATATATTAACAATGTTATTTTATATTATCGTTTATAACAAAACTATTGAAAACATAATAATTTTAATATTGGATACTATTTTTTAGGAGTTGGACATTCCGATGATCTAAAATACATATTCTATCAGGAACGATATAATAAATGTAAAACAATTAAAGCAAAAGAAAAATTGAATGATAAATATTCAACAATTAGAGATTACATGACAACATTTTTCACTGACTTCGCTAAACATGGGTAATTAATATTATACATATATACGTAAAAATATAGATGATTAATACAAAACAGTGAGACAATGAAATAGTAGTAATTTACATTGTAATATTTTATTTATAAACAATTTTACAACTTGACTTAACAACTTGATCTAACGTGTTTTATATATATATATATTTTCAGTAATCCATCGATAAAAAATAGCCAAATTTTGGATATAGTTTGGGAAGCATCAAAGGGTAGCAAACACTTTTTATCCATTTTACCAAATGGTAGAATGGAAATGAACACTAATAGAAATCCAAATTGTAAGGTAGACAACTTTGATTATTATAAAAAAGATTTGTGCTTCACAGAAAAACCCCAATTGAAAGATGCTATCTTAAAGTTCTTAAAAATTTCTCAAATAATGGAATATTTGAGAAATACATTTACATGCACTGTACAATAAAATAATACATTTGTTATGGTAATGTATACAACTTGATAAAGGAAACAAACTTTAAGTAGAATATATAGAGATATTATTATTTCTAATACTTCATAATGATAATATTTATTATAATATTTAAATTAATGAATACCAATTATATAACAATAAACCGATTAACTGTAGGTCATATTAAAATTGTATAATATAACATGATTAAAATTTTAATAATTTTCGAACATTTAGTGTTGTAGGATATATGATGTAGAATAAATAAAAACTTTATAACAATAACAAAATAAGGCTGTTGTACTTTTCTGTAATTTCTCTGTAATACACATTTTCCAATTTTTATTCCTATAAAACTATAAAATAAATTTCAATTTATATTATAAGAATACCATGTCCACTAAACTAAATGTTAAAACCATATATAATTGTATGATCTAATTAAGACGACAGAACCATACAATTAATATAACGGCTTAGAAAAGTATATAATTACACTAATTAAAATTATAACTAATTATATCCCATTTACACCACATTTCAATCCAATGGAAAAGTTAAACAAGAATAAATTAAATTTGAACGTAAATGTATCGTATACATTATCGATTTTGAAAACCGTAAATCCGTGATCGCGTGAATCAAAACGGAATAAAGAAATTATGCAGCATAGTCTCGCAAATAATTAGCCTCCCTCGAGAAGAATAAAAATACCAAAAGTATGAATGAAAATTGGTGAATGAAGCAATGAAGGTCTGTGAGAGGAGTGGAAGAGATGTCTTCCATCGTTGGAGTAGTCACATGACGTGACGTGCAAGCGATGCTTACTCTCCCACAACGGGCAACCGGTAGGAGATGATGTTATAATGGTTGGGAGAACGGACATGAGCGCGGACAGGAAGTCTAATAAGTCTCAGTACGAAAGAAGAGTCACGCGGATCTTCGCATGGAGGAATTACAAACCTCCTACGCGCACGCAACTCATTCACGAGATTTTCCATTCTAAAACAACCAGGATGGTTCCAGCATGAATGGTATTAGACAATCATAAACAAAACGCACGTACGAAAATGTAGTAGATTTCGTCGAGCAAATCATCGGTTGGAGTCGGAATTAAAATACTGAAGTAACGTTTAAGATCCGAGGTTTATAATAGCAGTATATGACGTACGGGCTCTAATGCGAAGGTGTGTTCAGATATCGAGTGACAAGAAAATAACGGACGTGTAGAGATAATAAATAAAATTAAAAACAAAACAGTTATGCATCTTGTGCAGAGGCAGAAGATAGATGTTGATTGACATTTATATGATTTAACAGTAATAGTAGAAAGGTTATTGGCGTTTTAACATATTTCATATATTGTGAAATATTTTGTATTTTAAACAAACCAAAGTTCATTTTATCGATTAATAAGGCAAACTTCTTTCTATTATTTGAGTAATCTCAATAAATATTTGTGATAATAAAACGATTCATTAACTACAAGTATGAACTGATAACATTATTTTCATCAATGACTCCATATTCGACCCAAGTCGAAATTCCAAAATAAATCGCATCGTATCTTACAAAAAAAGTACACATAAATCTGTTCTATTACATAACCTTAGCCCTCGCGTACTTTTTAAAGTCGATGTCATCAAAATCAAATAATTACACGTTTCATTTAAAAAAAGTCGTAAAAGTTTTACACAATTGAACACGAATAATCAGCCAGTTTAATCCTATATTAAACCACCTTATTTATCATAATCACAATGGATACATTAACAACTGTTCGCAAACAATTATGTCTACTTAATCCCACGAACAAATCTCAATTGCGTGTTAAACGCATGCTTTATATTCCTGTTCGTGCTTAACAATTAACACATTTTAGGTATTGAAAAGCATGCGTGCGTAGGTGGTAGGTGTACCTCGAGTAACGTAGGGTAATGTATTCCAGTGGAATTGACATTCGAGACGCCAACTGAGACCCGGTTCAGAAATGTGAGGTAAAGGGATTTGATTGAACGTATAAACGCGAGAGCGATGGACGCTGCCGTACGCATTTACTGTCTTGTCTCGCATCCGCGCAGCAACGCTATCTTAACTACACACATCTTCCGAAGAATACCGGAATAACAACAACGTCGCGACTTTTTTTTCATTCGCGCAAAGTAAAAACGCTCTGCATTTCCAATGTAAATGCATTATGTGCCACTTTGGCATTTATACCGCGGCTCGTTGTCCCCGATGCGTAACAATACTTCAACGAAATCAGCTGAACTTTATGACTTCGCGGTACGGAAGATAATAAAGTTTCTTTTTAAGATTTTATATGCTCGCTTCTGGTTTTTTTTTCGCAGCCGAGAAAGTGTTTCATTTGAAATTCGATAGATTTGTAAGAATTAATACAAGAAATGGAAATGCTTTTTGTTATAACTAATGTTGCGAGAGTGTCGAGATTTATTGAATCGGTGTTTTAAAGCGAGCGTGTGTAATAAAAACCCGCATTCAATAGGTGAACTAAAATTGTGTAAAATATAAATCGCAATGCAACGTGGCAGTGAAAGTGAGATAAATACAAAAATAATGATCATTTTTTATATTTGATTGTTTCATTTTTTTTATTGAATGTAATAAAGTTTAATATTCGTCAAATAAGTTTTTTTTAATAATCATATTCAGGGAAGGTAAAACTATTGAAGCGAGAAATGTAAGATTGAATATTATGATTTTAACAAATAATGTATACCGATGAACGGGTCTCGGCAATCGTTTTGCAATGACAAATAATCATTTTTGTAATACCTTTTTCATACAGTCTTCAAATATCCCTCTTTTGTAATATCAAAATAAAAGCTGCTTTATTATTTGTATATAAATTGTAAATATAAAACAAAATGTCAAAGCAAAATTATTTTTCAATTAAATCTAACTAAATATATTTCAATAAGGCTACGATTCTTGCTGACGACCTGTCTTTCCTTTTAAATATGAACAGAAACGATTCCTTTCCCGATAGAAAATTTAATACCATTTATTTGTTCATAATATCACAATAAATTTGAATATTATTCATAAAGTGTTTAAAATAATTGACGATAAAAAGCTTGGAATAATTGCGAGTGAAAAAGCGTCCAAAGTTTGGTTCGAAAATAATATCCATTATTGGAAAATAATTCTAACGTTTTTATTGGAATTTACTGCCACTGAAAAATCACATCCACAACTAACAACCACTTTTGTCACCTTCCTCGTCTCATCTATCAAGTTAACCGCCTCTTCGAAACTTTACTCAACCAAAATAGGTATTAACGACCGACATTTTGCAGTTCGGTTCTCTTTGACCGCGTCAAAGAACCACCAAAGCAGCTTATACTTGTAAATTGGGCTACGTTCATTTTGCCTTTTTTCCTATCCTCGCGGTCGCTCGATCATTCGCACAATAGTTGGACGAAAAGCCCTAGAAGGAACGGCGCGGGCGCGATTTGTGTCGTTTCGCGAATAACGAAGTGCGTTAACGCGAATGCATTGTGGGAGCGGCTGAGTTACGGCTGTCAGCAATCTTTATGCGCGCCAAGTGAGCGTTATCCGGGCTTGTTAACGATAGAAATCTGATCTGTACAATACTATTATATTTAGTCCTTATGCTCCCCCATTAGCCGCGTTCCTGGACCACGCTAATTATTTCATTTCAGTTTGTTCCCGCGAGCTACCGCAGACCGGTATCTAGGCAAAAAAGTTTTTATCATTCCAGGAACCCCCGAGGTATATTGTTTATTAAAAAGAAACTTGACATATCCAATATAAAGATTATTGGTGAAATAATGATGAAGTCTTAAAAGGATTTTCCAAGCAACGAGTTTTATTCAGCGAACGTGCGCAAGAAAAAGTTGAATTTCTGGATGTTTGATTTGTTGGTTGTATAAATATATATATGTGTCTATAAAATACTTTAGAGGCGTTATCAAAACTTTGATAATTCCGTAGTGATCAGAAATGCAATCTCGATATACATTTTTTCGAAATCCCGCAAGCAATACATTTTTAGTTTTATAATGAAAAAAATGTATATCTTAACGAATCGAGAAAATATCAACTTATTTCATGTTCGTACACTGAGAAAAATCAAACATGAAAAATTACTATTTGTAATACGATCTTTGTAAAATTTGGTCTTTTTAACAGAAAAATTTACGTTTTTTACGTAGAAATTTACTGCTTTATCTCAAATTATTACCGCTAAACATAGTAAATTCCACGTTTTTTCGCTTAAAAGTCAAAGCTCGTATTATAAGTAGTAAATTTTCATATATAATTTTTCTCAGTGTATGTAATTTAAAATATGATTAAACAATAAATGTTAACTAACCAAACATTACCGCAGTTATATTCTAGATTTACCGAATAAATGAAGCAATTTACGTGGTTCAGATTTATTGTTCTATTTTTACAGAGTATTTAATTAAAGAACATATAAATATGTCTTACGCGCTGAGCATATTGTTTACGTACTTTAAATATATATTACAAATAATAAGTTTCTATATCATTCTTTTAAATCAAACGAATTATCTACAAAATCTGCAGAAGTCCGTATAAGAACACGGACTATAACATTAATTACAAATATTATTTAAAACTAATGATTGCAATTTCAAGAAGATCGTATATCGCTGAGGTAAAACGATGCACCGGAAGCGGACGCTTACGCGTGTTTTCCGTGTACTCTCGCGGGTGTAGCACATGTGTAAAGTTGGCTCTGACCTTTAATTAGTTACCGCGAAGCCACGGAGAAAATGAACGGCTTCCTGGCTGGTTAAATAAATAAAAGAAGCCGGCGCGAGAAGTGTAACTTTACTTGCTCTTCCTCTCCAGAAGCCTGCTTATCTAGAGTAGTATTTGCATAGACCTCTGATTCATTAATTTACGTATCATTAAAGTAATCGATGAACTTCAGTTAATGAATTGCTTTGATAATATATGTTTTTAATTTAACGTTATTCAAAGCAGAACAATAAACAATCATTAGAATTTGTTCGCTGCATCATTGTTTATTGTAATTATAATTTAATGCGTGTAAATATTCAAAAATTAATTAATCCCAGTTAAATACAATTGGCTATAAATCTAGTTGGTTCAACTATAATTTGCTTTACACGTGTCGGTAAACATTCACAATCATTATTATTTAATTATAAAAACAAAATTTTTTATTAAGCAAAAGCTCTTATAAAATAATGCCATGTAAACGGCAGAATCAAATTTGGGAACTATAATTCTGCTTTATTATATTATTATTATGGTGTACACGTAAACGGATTTTATTTAATTTCTGGTTACCGAACTAGTGTTATATATTATTGTTATCAATTATGTCTCACGCGTTACAATCACGATTAGATTATTCTAATAAATGTGCTCTAGTAATAATTATAACACTACAAATAACAGTTCGCCGATCGGTTTTCCCTCATACAGTCATAATTCATCCTTTGCTTTATTTTGGATTAAATTCGAAAGCGCAGATTGGATGAAACAATAACAAGCAAGTTGGGCACGTTCCGGGCGGAAATCAACGTCCATGTCAAACGATCGTTAACAACGTTTATCGAATCGATGCTGCGTTGATCGCGCGAACACCCACGACGACTGTGCGAGTTATCTTTCTCGGTATGTGCCTTGGAAATGAATGCAGAAGACCGCGGGCATAACGAGAGAGCGCGTATTAAGGTTGATCTTAATTAGCAGTAATTTAATTAGGATCGGCAGCGTGACGGTTTGGACTTGGGGCAGGTCCGAGTCGGAGGTAAGAAGACGTCGACGCGGCCAATAATTAAGACGGGCAGCCTCACGTACGATCATCGTCACGGAAACTAGGCGCACGATTTTCAGGAAAGCAAGACGTTACAACGCAGTCGCAAATTAAAACGCGATGCTTTCGTGGCTGCGTTTTATTAATTACTCGGCTTATCAATCCAACCGGACAAAAGTCGCCGCTACCGTTGCACCATTTCGTTTCGTTAAACCGTTTCGTTTGCATCTGATACATTGCGAATCGCGCTTGGCATTAAGCCTCATTGTTCAGATTCATTTGACGTTGCGCTTTATTTAACCAATTAAAGTACTTTATGTTATTCATTGATATGTTAATTTGACCATTCCCCCCTTTTTTTCTCCGTTCACGTTGCGAGTTAAGACCGATTAAATATATTTTTATGTCAATCAAGTTGAATTAAATCAGAACCACATAATGTACGAATATATATATATACATGTATACTATTTCGCCATTGTCCACGTCGCATAATTCTTACAAACAGTCACTGTTTCTCCGCGCGGATGCAATCTATAATCTAAATGATGTATTAATAACGGTTCAATGGGTAATCATGATGATTTGCTAACACGATATTTTAAGTAGTCATTTTAGCTATTATTTTGTTTAAGCATTAGATGTTTATTGAATATTGACACGCGCACTTATAAATGTTCATTCGAGACAATCTTGGTCTTAAACAAAAAACCAAAAACGTATTTCTTTAAGTGAAATTATGATGATGTTTTGATGATGTTTTTTAAAAAATGATATCTAAAATGTTAGTCTAAAAAATGGCAATTTGATGCCCCATTTTATAATAAAAAGTTATATATATTGAATTATACCTTGACATGTAAGTCACTCGCAAGGCACCTTAAGGTGTGTGTTACTTTTTTTATGATTCATTTTTATACCTCTTTTTACGGAAAGGTATCTTTATAGATAAGAAAATAAGAATCGTAATTCGTTTATTAATTGATATATCCTTATTTGCTATACTTGCAAACAGTTAAGAATTTGCGAGTCGCCCGTAACGAGTAAGCGCACCAGAAGTACGCGTTAGCGTAATGGCAGTCATATTAATTATTGCAACGAGCTAGAGCGCGCGCCACATTTACGCCGACTGCTTACCGTGAACGCACGCTATTCATTCTTGCGCATAACTTCGTGATACAGGGACGGACGGGACGCGGAAGACTGCACCGCTGAAGTACTGCAACAAACTAGGAGTGCATGTTCCATCCCCTCGCCGCATACGACTTCCTACGCTGATAATTATTTGTTATGACGATCCCGGGGGGATCTGCCGCGACCCTTCATTCTAATAGCCTTTCTTTTATTCATTGTTTACGATTAAGAGTTCATTCCTTACGATGCAGCCTCGAATCTTAAATGCGATTATCGTTATAAATATTTATGCAACTATTTATCTGGTTTTAGGTACGACGATAAAACTTATACACTTCGGTAATTACATTATTCGAGTAATTGTTTAACAAATGTCATTATATAAAGAATTATTGTATATTATATATATATATTTTATTATTATATTATATATATATTTATTAATACTATATAAATTATTATGTATAAGTATTAACTTATAATTTTAAACTAACTTATTATTAAACCTTCAGCTATCCTGAACCGCGACGTTAAACAGAAAAAATTGTCGGTAATTGTGAATGATGGACTTGCAATAATCAAACGAATCAACGCGAACGACATTGTTTTTTACGAATTTATTATTGATAATCACATTATGGTCCAGTCAGAGTACAGGCAATACGCAAAAGTGTGCTACGTCATTAGCATGAAGTGGTCAATACGATTAATCATTATCCTTTGATACATAAATCATTTTGAATAACTTAGAAACCATACTGAAATGAATTCTATGTATTATGATTCATTTCAAATTAAATTTCTATTTATTTTAATTAATCTACATTTTTACAATCCTTTAGTCGTTTTTATTTTAAAAAATAAAAATACTGACTAGAAAACAGTTCCCACCGCTTGAATAATTAATATATTTTTATAATTAAAAAAACACAAAAAAACCTAAAAAACCACGACCTTACAGCAGAGTTCTCAAAAACCTCAATTCATGATCCGAGGCACACCTTAACCTTATCAAAGGTGAAATCAACCAAACGCTGGTCTCTTTTTATCCGGCAGCAATTCACGTAAGAAAAATATTGAATACAAGTGGAAAATATGCATCAGTCGAAAAAAGTGAATGCGCGCATTACTCCTTATGTTTTGTAGCGTTTTTTCTTGTCTGCTGTTTTCGGTTCGCGAGGAGAGACGGAGGTAGCCACGAGCCATTACCGTAGTAGGCGAAGTAGCCACTCGGTTAGACGTTAATGGTCATTATGAGCACGCTTCGCTGATTGTGCATCGCCACGAGACCGACGGAGGGCATCATCGGCGACCCGAAGACCCGCTGAATAAGCTACATGTCTATTCTTTTATTAACCTAGTCGCGGCTCGCTTCTTTCGTTAGTTAATTTGACGCTGGTCGTCGCACTAGCCTGACCACGACCGGCATTACGTCCAGCATGCATTTTATACCCGATCCTCACGTATAATTATTAGACCATTTTCGTTTCCTCTTGCATTTTTATTCCAATTATTAAAGACGGCTTTAATTTCTTAGTTCAATATCAACCGTAATTTATTCCGTTCCAAGCAAAATTATCACGATGTATTGCATTTAAACTTCGTAGAGAAATTTCATATCTTGGAAGGAAATGTGGTGTTATATTTTTATTACGTATCCTTCTTATGTTTATCTTTATTGTATTATTTTAATTGTGTCACCTTTTTGTCTCATTATACTACGCAGTGATATATATATATATATATATATATTCGGAGTATTCATAAAGTATATTATCAACAATATTTATATCAATTTCTTTTGTTGTACATTATTTTATTTAAGTTAAAAAAATAGTATTAATATTAAGTTCTAAAGTTTCGTTCTTTCTTTAGAAATTTATAATCAAAATATTAAATCGTATAACTTCAATCTGTTTATAACTCAATTAAGTACTTTTTACAATAATATTGTTATTATTTTTAATTATAAGTCTAATAATAGCATTTATGTATCCAATAAATAACCTAATATTCAGACTTTAGAATTATATTTAAAAATTATTTATAACAGTTTAGCATAAATTTCATTTCAACAATAATCTGTATGATAAAAGAATTACAGCAATTTATGTAATCATACATAATATATATCTAAATATATAATCATGACATGTATACACTGTAAAAAGAAGTGATTCGTAGAAAATGTTTTTGAAGCTTTTTGGAACGCTTATAAGCGTTATTTTTTAAAAACGTTCTATTTGGATGTATACAAACATTAACATTAAAGAACACTTTAATAAATAGGAACGTTTGAAAAACACTTTCAGAACACTTGTTTTTACAGTGTAATCATTGCAAAGATAAATATTGCAACAATTCCTCACTTTAAGACACCAATGTCTTAGTTAAAGACAAAAGTCACATTAATAGACATAGGTATGCGTTGCAATTACTTTTTCTTTTATGATAATCGTTTTTGCAATGCTAACGTAACACTGGAGTGATAAGAATTTTGAATCTCATTAATTATGTATCAATATTTTTTAATTGTATATATTTTCAAAATAAATAGTTTCTAATAATTGATATACATTAAGTTTACGAATTGACATATATATCGTTTAATTAGAGTAATTAAAAATAAATCTAACTGACTATTGTCAATTCTGAATATTTTAAAATCGTTATTAAAAATACCTTTAATTATATTATGATCATGTTATACATTGAATATACTCAAAGCAATCACGTAGCAGCATAATTGAAGCCAAATGTGACTACGTTAATGAACAGATAATGACACGGTTGTATAACTTGATCAAACTCCCATCAAAATTGGAATTACTCAATTTAAGTAATATCTGAAACTAATAATTAATATAATTACAATTAATAGCAATCATACATGAATAATAGATTATATATTGTTTTAATAGAATGGATAGATGGATCATGCTAATCCGATTAAAGAAAATCTGATAATATGGATTTCACCTATAAAGACATTTTAGGTATAATTATATGTTAAAGTCATATACATATTGTATTAACAATAATACTTTTTTTATATATTATCATTCCTTCGTTAATTCAGATATATTATAATATTTAATAATACAATACTCTTGTTTATGACATTTAAATTACTAGACTAAAAAAAATATAAACCACTTTGAATTTAAAACAGATATTTATTAGATATAAATTTCTAATTACGTATGTGTATTTCATATTTTAAAAACGCTAATAATATATACTCTAATATCTAATTACATTATAAATCGATACCAAAACATCTCGACACTAAATTTCAAGTATAGTTTTAATCCAAATAAAAATAGTAAAAATGTATCAAATAAATGGTCGATTAGTTAGGCCGATTAAATTTCAAATTTAATCAATCAAATGACTACTAGTCAAGTCTTTTGCTTATTCTGGATGCTTAATTTTATCTCTCGAAATCAAATAAAATTATAGGCTGTATCTCATTTAATCATATCAGATAATATCTAGTCTGATTAGGACTAAGGCCCAATAAACCTAATCAAGTTAAAATATCATTAACATTTACTTAATTAACCGCATAAACAAAAATCAAATACTTATCAGTCGGTCACTTTGGTCGATTTAACATTGTAATATTTGAAAGTATCACTCGATTGACGTGCTCTAATGAAAAAATGTTCGGCAAATCAGTTAAATAATACATGTAAGTACATTTATTATAAGACAATTTATTTGGGCATACGCCGACGTCGAATCCCTTTTATTCCTATATTATTTCAACGCGCAGCAATAAATTTAAAGGATAATTATAATTACTGTTTCATTTACTGCTACCATAAATCTGTTTGACGAAATAAAAAGACCGTACAAATGTCTCCGTTTATTGTCTCTCGTAAAAAGGCAATTTCTGAAAAACGATATCTAGCGGTTCGAGTTTAGCTGGTCGCGCGGCCGAGCACATAAGGTATCATCGCAATTGCACCCTAGGGAGATGGCACGGCGCGTTCCCTTTCACGCGATTCACTTAAATAATCCGAGTCGGCTGACTCGGCGTATCTTTCTCGCGAACAAGAGCAAGAAAAAGAAGAGGATACTAGAGTAG
>JABFQC010002060.1:0-17134 GCA_022817085.1 Psilanteris sp. ZL-2020
GATAATAGCTGTTTGACACTGTAAATAGGAATCTAAAAATAACAGTTGGATATGAATAATGTAATTGTATAGATTAATTTTAGTCAATTCGTTTGAATACGTAAATTCAATACATGGTTTAAATTTATATATTATATAAATTATATAATATAACTTCTTAAGAAATGTGAATAAATATATATCAGTTTATTCTCTATCAGAAATATTATTTGTCTGCTTAAAATAATGTGATTACATATAATGTTCATAAAAACACAGTTTGAATTATAATTATTTTTTTATAACAACACAGACAACACATGAAAAGCCTTTTTAAAATAAAAAACATGAACGATGAATTTGCTTGAGCGTTTCATCATGCCAAGGTGGATGATGAATGTCGTAACACTGTAATCAAAATAAGAGTGAATATGGGTAACCCCATTCGTAAGACTTGGAACCGGTTTTGTGTTGAGTTTAATTGTGTTATATTCTGATATATCAAACGAAAGTGGTTCTTGCAATTATAGGTTTAAAAAATAAGTATAAATTAACTGTTGATTGTGGTTATAAATAACCATACATATAAGAAGAAAAACGTCTATACAAATAATTACGTTTTGTTTTGTACAAAATAATGAACAAAATACGAAAAGAATTGACAAATTTCTACATACTGTAACAAACAAAAAATAAAAATATTCATTATTAATACATTTCATAAAAATAATTACTTCTTTATTTACGTTAGCATGACCTGGTATCTAAATGTACAAATTTATAATATACTTTACACTAATTTGTAAAACGTTATTCTACGTTTTTAGATAATAGTTATCTTATAAACACATAGTTTGTTTATACCAAAACAATACACAGATAAGCAAATCTTTTTTATTGTCTAACTGACAACTTGACATGCAAAATATATTACTGTTGAGTATAAATCACCTGTGAGCATGTACGACAAACAATCCTGCGATCATAATCATTTTTACACGCTCGACCACAGGATTAGGTTTCTGATCCTCGCCATCCAAAGAATGCATCATGAGTATTTTGTCAGCAGTCAAAGATCCCACTCCCTGCTGACCACGTGACAACTGAAACAAACGATTTCATCAATCATTTATTATGCTCACACTTTCAGGCCAAGATCTTTTTAAATAGTTTATTGTTTCCTGCAACTTTTTTATGCTTCGTTCGCTGTTGCTCGCTAGAGTTTCAAAAGAGTTAATGACTTCCAAGCGGGACATAAAGCGCATTAAGAAGCAGATCGTTTATGACCGAGCATAAATGTTGCGTCAAGGAATGTGAGCAAAGAGAAAAAAGAGAGAAAAAAACGAAACAAATAAAAAATCAACATCCGATTGGTTAAGTACCTCGAGGATGAGAGAGAGGCAGGCTGGGTAGAACGTCATAAACACAGCGTAGTTCACAAGTACACCGAGACATGCGAAACTGCATAGAATCTCAAGTCGTTTCACGCCAGATAGGGAACCTATGCCTATTAGAAGCACGCCAACTAAGGTGTCCAGTGTGATGGACGGACCCAGAAGCGACATCCCGCGAGCAATGTTCACGCGAACTTCCTGCTGGTTTTTTGAACTAAGTGCCAGTTGTGCCAAAATACCAGCTTTGTTTACATCAATGAGAAGAAGAAAAAAGAAAAAGGCGTCCCTGCAATGAAATTTTAAGTTTATTAGTAAATTTAAAATGCATTGTTCAAAGGAATAATTATGTGCACACGGTATATATATATATAACTATACGTGTGTATTACATAAAGATGTAAAACATATTTTTCATATGCGTTAAACCAAAAAAATGTATTTATTTATTTATGCATTATTAATTACAGTTTTAATATATACTATTTCATTTATAAAATGCCTTTTCAACATATATTATTACAGTATTGTTCAATGAAAATAAAAGATGTATCTTATGTTATATACTTGCAATCAATATTAAAATTTTAATTCAAATAAATACAAATAATGATTTTTTATATTATATGAAATGAATAATTGTCCACAATAATACTATTATTATTTAAACTGTTAACGAAGATTTTATAAGAATTTGTTTCATCATTATTCTTTGCTATGAGTGAATTTGTCAGTGTATTATATTTAATAACATAAGTTATGAAACGTATTTAAATAAGCATTTTCATTTAAAAATTAAAGAGTTAAAACATAACATTATGATAATATATGTTATGATGTATAGTTAAAGAAATAGAAGTACATGAACTGTATATATATTCAGCAAACTACAATTGAAATTAAAATTACTTTGAATTCGCATGCATTTTAATATAAATCAGTTTAAGGCAGAGCAAATTAATTATTTATATCAAATGTATTTATACTTTTAAACGACATTGATTGACTTTAGACTAAATTTGTTACATAATGTCGATTGCAATATTAATCTGAACATTTGTTAACTTTCACTCATTCATCAACTTGAACTGAATCAATAAATTAAAAATAAGTTAGTTAAATTTTATCAATATTTAAAAACAACGATAAAAAAAAAAAAATTATTATAATTTAATTAATTTGTTAAATAGAAATCTACAGAAATATATTTACTTCAAATCTGATATGTTACTGCGTCCAAAATTAACTACTCCGGAAGTGAATACAAGTCCAGAAAATATGGTGAATAAACCTGCTATACCTAAAAACAAACATTAATTGCACGGTTAAATAATATCATAATATTTACGTCGAAATTCAATCAATTTATAATTGATTAATATAAATAAAATTGACTATGACCAAAGTAATTAACAAAATAACAATATTTAAAAAAAACTTTTAAATTTAAAACAAACATTTAAATTAAATTTAACAGACGAACTTGTTGAAAAAAAAGTAAACTATACTCATTATTTCTAATTATATCTTAATTCTAGAACATAATCATCATCACAACAATATTCTTGCATACTATAACATTAGATGAGCGCTAATACAACACACGATCATTTAATTCCTTCGCAAAGTTCATCGAATGTCTTTATCACTAATCCCAATACATCTCAAATTCAACATTCATTCAAAGAAGTTTCGTTTTACAATTACCATTGGCAGTGTAAAACCACACAACACCCAAGATAACTTTCATCTGTTAACATAACAAACTAGTGTTTCGTGCAAAAATCCACCGAGACTGCGAGTTACATCGTCATTCAACTGAAAGAAAAATAAACGGCAGACCACGAACGGGTCATTACTTAGATCCACACGCCGGAAATAAACACACCAATTTCATTCAAAAGCATCGCTCCGGCATGCCGTCTCATAGTCGTCTTAAAATTCAGACCACGAGCGCGCGTGCGCCTGCCGTTTCCATAATGGCGATTTGGTAATTGCGATAATGACCTCGAGCCACTCACGGTCTCGATTGACACGCTATCGCTTTCTATGAAACTTTCACTAACGACCAAGGCTTTCACACGGCGCTCAAACAGGTTTCCTCTTATCAATGGTCCGACCGATGTTACGCATACTTGCACTTGATACATTCTTCAATAATGTATTTGCCAATTTAACGCGCTAAATTCCATTCATCAAAATCCACTTCCTTCCATCCGGATCCACCAAACATGCTCATTATTAATTCATCACCTTTCTTCCTCTCTCTTTATCCTCTCACCTCCCCTCCCTCTGTCCCTTTTACAAATCCAACAGTATCGCCATTGATCATTAATCCAGCGTGTTTTTTTATATGTTTTTGAATGAAAAGCCAAAACCCATTCTTCTCAAATTAGCCTCATTTTTTCCATCCTCTCCTGTTACCAAATCATCGACCTTCGATAGCGCAATGCCTTTCTTTCCCAAATTCGCCGTCCATTGTGAGAAACGCTATGCGGTTACTTTCCACATGACTTTTGATTGGGAAACTCACCTATTATGTACTTCGAGCCCAAATTTTGCAGATTGCGAAACTGGTGGTAGCTGAACAGTATCGCTATGCACCGGATGATCGTCATCAGAATTACGTCAGCGGCGCTTGGATCCTGCAACAAAAATGACTTCATGAAGATCGGCGAAAATTCACCGGTGAACTGCGTGGAAACGGATTCGCACTAGGAGGAGTATCAGAGGCAGAGTCAAGGCCATCGTGCTCCAAAATGCAGATGCGCGGTCTCACTAGGTCTTGCACATTTTACCCGCGACAGCAACCAACCGACTCAGGAGTCGAACCCGGGAGCACGAGCCAACTCTTCACTGCGAGACGGTTTGCACGCGAAATTATATTGTCAGTTTACGTAAAGTTATGACGAGTGTATAAAGTAATAAACTCGTTTTGAAATTACGATTACGTTTAAAAACACTTTATGCCTTTTGCTGATAATACTCGTGGTATATCTTCGTTGCTTTTGTGTCGTATGGAATAATTTAGTTGGCAAAAATGTTTTACAATTCGTAGGGATTCTTTTCACTCACTTCGACTACACCGAATTCTTTTCTTCAAGATGCTGATCATTTCAGTACCTTGAGATGATTGAGGATTTACTCTGAAATTTTGTTAAAAAGAACTAGATAATGGTTATGAGCATGAACAGGAATGAATGGAGGTGATGCTTGGGTCTGAAACTGAATGTGTTTTAATTGGATACTTACGTGTTTCCAAGATCAATGTTAATTATTGCATTAGTTCAATAATGAAATTAAGTGTCTGATTACCTCTGAGTTGCAACGGCTACGCCAGCAGGTATTTGTCGAAATTGGAAGCTCAGATTCTCTCGTCGGGGCATTTCCTGCTTCCAGATTTAGCATACAAGCGGTCAGGGTGAAGGTGGTGACGATGACTTCGAGTGGATGACCGGCACAAAATCGCCCGTGGTTTTCAAATAATTTCGCCAACATTTTGGTTTCTTGGAATGTTTCGCGTGTTTCCAAAGATATTGTACTGATTGTTCAGTCTTGCTAATTCCTGGGGGAAAAAAAGTATATATTTCATTAGGTTTAGAAATTAATTGATTGTTGAAAAAAAAAAAGGGGGGGGGGTAAAATAAAAAAAATGTTTTAAAATTAAATAAAAATGAAAACTGTTCTACACGCACAGAAATATTTTTTACAGCAAACAAATTTTGTTTCATTCAACAAAGAACTAAACAAATAGTTTTATTAGATAAACAAAATATAAATCAACTTCCATCATTTTGTCATATTGTTGATGTTTTTTATTTGAATCAATACACTAATTTTGTAAAAACATATTAACACATTAGTAAAAGTGTAAATATTTACGAAATATTTTATTGAACTCATACTTCACAGACAAATTGACAAAATATACTTAACAAAATAATTTCTTTAATTCATCTATTTCATTTCTGTGCGTGTACTATTTTACAATTACAACCACTTATCAATGATTACTTATATATAATAATACTAGTTATAATAACATTTAGCTTTTCAATTTTTCACTCTTCTGTTTAAATTGCATTGATAAAATACAAAGTCATTTTTTTGCTTATTGGTTAAATACTTTATCAATATTAAAATTAAAATTATTGTTAAGAATTTTATATTTTTCAACGAATAATATTAACAATAGTGAATAGATAACAATGTTTTATCTACGTATACGTTCATTCGACTATGTGTAGTGTTTTTAATTGAGTTTCAATGAAATTAGGAAAGTCGTTGAAATTTGATATTTACACGAAAATTATTGTTTAAGATAACCTTTGCATTAATATATAATTTTTACATAAAGCTTTTGATAATACTACAAGGATTAAGAATTAAATTAAACTTTTCATTTTTTGTATTAATTAATTTTGCTAGTTAGTTATTAAATGTATTGATCTAAAAATTTGATTTGCAATGTACTTTGAAATGTTGGTAATGGAAATTAAAACTGTTATCAATATACTATTAAGAATTTTATTATTATAAATATTATTAATATATTTACATTCGCCGGGAAATTATCTAATTAAAATTTATCTAATTATCTAAAATTAAAAATGTATTAATTAACGCTATAAATGGTATATTTGATTAAAAGAATTAAATTTATATTAAAAATATAGACTATTATTTAATATGATATTAATTACGTTATAAATTTGTTTGTAACAAATATTTTCGACTACAAATAAAATATATATATATATACAATACAAAATTATTGTGTATCAATAACAGATAAAATTTTATATTCAGTTAAATCATTAAAAAAATTATAAAAACATTATTATATTTATAAATATTGACTGTACACTGTACATTTGGTGATTTGGATTTTTTATTCAAATAACTTTCTACAAACATTTCAATGCGCGCCACTTATATACATTCACATCACAACTTTAAAATGTTATAATTTAATATTATTACTAAAAAATTAACAAGAAATATTAAAGTATATATTATCTTCATTCAGACAAAAAATTCTGAAAATAATGTAATTTAAATAAAAGTGTTTGCATTTTATTAAATTTGTTTTAATTTTATTATTATAACAATATCAGTAGTCGTTCAAATCAAATGTATATTAATTAACAGTATTAGACTATAGACTATTCAGTTACTCGAAAAAATAATAAAATGAATTAAAAAAACAATTGATCAAAATGCTTTCACTGAAAATCAAACAAATTAAAAATGTAATTAATAAATGTTACTTAAAATACAAAATCTAGCATTTGCCAATCAATTTATAAAAGTTAACATACCACTGTTAATTGAATTATACTTAATTAGTCGTTTTTAATATTTGCGATAGTTATTAAATTTGAGTTTGCAAACTAATATGCAATAACAAAACATTAATATATAAATATTATTTTTTGTTCTGCTTCTTACGCTTTATTCTAATAATAAGTAATTGTATTGTTTCTAATTTAAAAAATAACAAAAAAAAGTTATTGCTACAATTTCAATATCACAACTTAATTAATGAACTCATGATTCTGATTGTCTGATGAGTTGTAGTTTAATAGTACATCATTTCACAGATAAATTCAATTGAATTATCTACCAATTATTCAGGAATTATTTCGTAATTTAGAAACCTTTAACAGTATATGGCGATTAAAAGCACAAATTTGAACTAAAAAGAAATTCGATATTTTAATGAAAACATCATCGACTATGAATAAATTAACTCGACATACGAATACACAATTTTCTTAATTAGCAAGATGTAATGCAAAATTAAAATCAGATCATTTTTTTTTCTATTACATTTTTTCATACGAGAAAATGCATCGAATTAAGCAACAGAGAGTCACAAATTACTTGACATTTCACCTGTCATTGTTACACGCGTTATGATACCCTGCTCGAGTCTATTCAAACAACCAATTTGAATAATCCCTTGCACAACGTTTATGTTTATATTACAAGAACATTATTCTACGAAAAAAAAAAATAATAATTTCTGCCACAACTCGTAAGGTCAAGTATCATCTATTTCAAAAAATCCGATTACGGTTATTTTAACATAACAAAAACGAATAGTAATAAATAAAAATAAATATAAAAATAAATATAAATAGTAATAAAAATAAGAATAATATGTTTAATAATAACAACAATAACCACAACAACAAAAACAAAAGCAAAGCAAAGCGCGAGCGAAACAAAAAAGCCACCAAAAAACGAAACCCGAAGTCGCGTCGACGAATTGTTTTGATTGCAAAAAACCGCGAAAGAAAAGTTCGACTTCAAAGCGGAACAGAAGCATCTGTTCCTCGCGATCGTTTCCGAAATGTGCAAACTCTTACATAAACTTAGGTCCAAAAATATCCATCAAGGGTGCGGTGTACCGTGCGAGGACCACTCGGTTGATTCGCGTCAATTACTCTCGGCGTGGATCATCGGGTCGCGGTGCGAGTTCGTCGACACTTTGCACGCGCTTTTCAAGTTCGGGCTGCGGCTTGCCGGGACTGTTCGCGCATAATCCTCGGCGACGATCGGCGCGGGACACAACGGCCGCGTGATGACTCGCAGTGAACGCTGCTCGACGACACTTCGCACGGCTACGGAGTCGCGCCTTCACTGACTCGCGCCACTCGCGGTTGCTCGCTCGCCGAATTCAATTCGAAACGCCGCGCTCATTACCCCGAGTACGGAAGCGCTCGGCAATATCCGACTCGGCTCGACGCGTCGATCGAACAACTTTCCCCCTCTGGCCTTTTACCGTCACCCACGTAACGCATCTCTTCGATCAAATCAGCCGATCGTTTTTGAATGCGACTTTGTATGTTCGTATGAAACTTAACTACACGTATATAAATATATATACATATATATATATAAAATTACAAATAGTGCTTACTGTCAATTATTAAAGGTAATGTTGTATACGCAAACGTAATACATTCAAGAATTTACTATATAATGCGGGAATATTTTCTATTTTTTATAGTATTTTCTAGTACAGCTTATAAGGAAAAACTACAATTGAAAATTTACTATAAAATAAAGGGAACTCACCCTGGACGAAACAAACTTCAAATTTGTCTAATAAGATATTGTAAAATTTGGTTTTATACTCAGCCAAACGGGAAATTTCCCGTGGCGTTAATATGATAAATAAATAAATAAAGGCATAAACAAACTATTTTCTTTCTTGTTTATGCTACATTTTTACCACAATTTTTTAGATAAATTGGAAGTTTGTTTCATCCAAGGTCAGTTTTGTTTATTTTATAGTAAAATTTCAATTATATTTCTCTCCGTGTACTTTTGACACATTGTATTGTAAATTGTTGGGAATATTTTTTCTTCGTGCATATAAAATGTATCTACGCATACGCAGTACTTTCAAATGATTGTATGTTGTAAAAGCACTATCATATTATATTATATATCTCATTATATATTATATACACAATATTGATTACACGTCGTCAGATTTTAACTTTATTTCAATGTGTCCTGGAATGCAACGTTATATATCATGCGTAAACATTCACATGCTTAATTTAAGATACATTTAAAAGTAATTTTGGTTCATAAAAAATTATGTACATATTCAAACATATACCCAGGCTTCATTTATGTAAAATTGTACCACTTAAAAACGTTCCATTTTAGTTATGTGCATAATAAACTAATTATTTTGTTTGTTCAGATTTAATTAGACTTTTAATATATTATATTTCTAAACTTTCTATTAATTATGTATATCTTATTGTTATGAAAATTGACAGATTGCAATTAATGTAACCTGTAATTATTCTATCAGAAATTGATCGACTTCAAAGCCGTTTTCTTCGCACATTAACTGGACTTTTGCTTATCAAAAATTTCTTCGCAACCTAAGTGGATTTCAAATTAATGCTTTCTTAGTGCAAAAAGCATAACAAATTTTAAAAGTATTCACCAGTTCTCTCTCTTTTTCTCTCATTACACTCGGTATGTGTTTTTATAAATTTGCATTAATCAATAAATTCTCATTTAAAACGATCACTCGTATTAAAAAGTAAGGATTAACATAACAAACGTTTTATTTATAAAATCAACTTAGTCAAGATTTCGATGCTTTAAAAAATCCAAAGTAAATTATTTCATTCAAATTTTGAATATCGCGTTACATTAAATACATTGTAAAAAACTCTGTTAACATAGATACATGAGTTCATTTTTTACAAAAGATAATCGCAAATGCAACGAATTTATCTACACTACTAATTAACATTGCACAATTATAATAAAAACAGTCGTAAATTAAACTCAGTGGATTATTCAGAACCACTTGAATTTTATGATTTTAATGAAACACACAACTCCATAAGAATCTGATTCAAAATTAATTTATTATTTCAAAACACAATCGTACAAATGTTGATACTAACTAAACGTTGCTGAAACTAGAAAGACAATAATAGAAATAGTAATGGTAAATGATAAAATTAAATATGTTTGTGAGAATGAAAAAAATAATCTTCCAAATTTTACCAAACTAGATAATAAAAGTAGGAAAAATGGGAAAAAATGTAAATAATATGATAAATTATGGTTAAAAAATTCTAAAAATATGTGGAATATTACCAAACAAATGATAAAAACAATGATATCGTCTAATGTTTATTTACATTTTTGCTCGCTTTTCCAGCTTTTATTATCTAATTTGATAAAATTTGTAATAAGATTATTTTTTTCGGTGTAACAAAAAACTGAATTTTGGGTCCAGCTTTCCGTGCAATTCGACCTAGCCGGTCTAAGTCGGCTGTCAAATCCTCAGTCAGACTCATCTCTGGACCGGCTTCCCATCGAATTTACAATCACTTATATAATCTTCAAAATCATTGTCCTACATTGTGTTCCCTGAATTAAGGTTACTTAAAAAATCTAGTTCACAATTTTTCACACTATACAATTTAATATTGGCATCGCAATGTCGTTTAATATTACATCAATACGTGTCCGAATTAATTGAACCTGAAAAGTATCCCATTCGGCGTACAAATTTCACCTTTTATCACTTTTGTAAAGCTTGATTATCCAATAAAGACCATAATATTTATCTTCGCGTGAGATAAATATCAAATATTACAAAATCTCTTGCAGACAAATGACTGCGAAATGCACAAAAGTGATCTACGTGCGTTAAAAATTACAAAAATGTTATGCATGAAAATAATTTATTGTTACACAATTGACTCTTAATTTTTTTCTCCTTACTTTTTTTTTTCATTTATTTATTAAGAACCGGTTTGAATGTGAAAATTATTCACACTTTCGATAAATATCACGTTCCTAATTAATTATTCATGAACAAGAAGAGAAGAGAAAACCAAATATCAATATTGGCAGCTAATTCTTTTAGTCCGATAATTGATTAAAAAAATAGTCAACTTTTGGTATTACCACTGCACGCATAATATTTGCATCTGATATTTATAGCGACATCAGATGGAAAAATTGCTGACACTTTGACACGACAAAATGTAAAATGTAACTTTTTGTTGGTGACGTTTGCAATGGATTTATGTTTGTTATTAACGTTTAATTTGGTTTTAATTTTGAGCAATCATTGGAGGCAATTTGTGAAGGAAATTAAACATTTCAAGAGAAAAGGCGAGACAAAGTATAAAACGTGATAAGCGAAACTGAGTTTCGCCAAAACGAACGTTGGTGGCATATTTATTGAGCATCTTTACATAGAAACTCAGTGGACATTCCAGGTCGGAGTACGCGTCACGTAATATGGTGGTTGAATAACATTGATCATAAATTCACCATTAAATTCAAATCCATAAAAACCGCAAAATACAGTTCTGCCATTAACATACGTTACTTCAAATTGACGTTTTTTGATGTGATTTATAACGATACGCGTGATTAAAAGTATTCGAATTTGTTGACTTGAATGCTGGAACTTTTTATGCTGCAATGAAAAGGCGCGATTATGAATAATTATTGCTTTGCATTCGAATGATTAAGTACTTGAAGAAATAGTAGTCTAGAAAACTACTTGTATGTATACACATTGTGTTTCAATTTCGAGAGTTTCTTCGAGTTATTTTACATGCTCCAGAGAAAGACAGACAGAGAAAGAGGAGAAAGAGGTGCTTTTATGTAATCAATTTTCACATCAAATGAACTTTCCATTGAAATAGTTGAATTTCGATAAAGTTCAATTTCACAGCATTTAATGAAGACCGCATTATTTCAGGGACATCCAATTTGTTTAAAAGTCCAAAATTTGTTATTCCAATTCAGATGACTGAATAAAAGGCATAACACAAATGACGCACTCCGTTGCGTTGCTCCAAATTGTAAAAGTTCATTTTAGTCAAAGTCTTATGCACAAAGTAGCCTGAATAAGTTGTAGTGTATCAAACGAGCGCGTCGGAATTGATTTGTAAATAAAACGCTGCATCAACGACTTAATTTCTCTTGCAAAAAATCTTGAAACGAGCCTTTTTGTGATTTAAATGTCATTCTCCGGTGGACTCGGGTATCATTTTTAACAGTCGGCGAATAGCTCGATGGGATCATCTCCTCAGTGTCTTAGATCAGACGTGATTTCTGTTCTCCAGTGAGATCGTCCAATGACCCTGGCCTCCTTTCGTTATAGTTGAAAGTTGTGATTTATCGAGTTGACGTATTCAATTATCACGATGTTACAACAACAAATCGCTATTAGGGTAGGCACAAATCGCGATCTGACCTTGTAACGTTCTACGACCCCAAAATGCTACTTTCAACCAATCCAACCTTGCCAATGCAATTTGCTCACTCTAACTGGTTATTGATCTCAATTTGTCGCGGCTCCTTTCAAAGAACTTGAATCTTAATGGCAATTTGCATTAATAAATATTTACACCTGAAATGTTAAGGATTTTGTCATGTGTTAATCGTTAACTTATTTGTCCAAATTAATACTGTTTTTTGACGACGAGTGTCTCTTCAGAAAGAAATGCAACAAACAAAAATTGTCAAATTTCGTGCAAAGTATAATACAAGTTGAACTGAATACAAATATTTAATTATATGCATTATCACATTCTTCAGTTTCTTTCTAGTCTTTTTGTTTCACGTTTATGACTTACTTTGAATAAATGACATTTTAATTATTTTTATTACTTTTATGGATAGTAATTTAATTTCATTTTACTTTCGTGTAAAATTTGCATTTGCAAACAATGACCGATCCTGTCGGTTAGTATTTTAAAAAGTCTTTAGTTTAGCTTTATGATTCTGTTCGGTTGCAAAAACAAGTCCAGTAGTTGCTTAAAGTTTTATTCGGTTTTCCGGATTTATGGTATATTTTCTTTGGCGCTTTTGTCGCGCAACTTATTTATTGCGCACACCGTATATACGTGAGTACACAGAATAGAAATTTTTTATGGCATAATGCACTGTTTCCCCAATTCATGTTTATGTTCGTAATAAAAGTTATTATCATAGAAAGTTGAGCTTAAGTTTATAAATTATAATAATAAATAATTCAGATAATCATATGAAAGGTAAACAAGAATTTCAAATTATTTTTATTATCATCATATTTGTTGATATTGTGTTGTTTATTTAAGTTAATAAATGGAGTAATTGTTCATCGGAACTTGTTTTTAATAGTCATTAATTACATAATGACAATGAACAACATATAATTAGATAAAAATAAATTGTCTAAAAACAAACGACTATTAATCTTTATTACTTTTATGATTAATGTATTATAAATAAAATGTTTACGCATGTTTTTAATTTACAATATTTGTTAAATATTATATATATATAATAAATAATAATAATTGTATTATCATAATAATGCATAATGAAAGAAATCAAGTGAATAGTATGGAATATTATCTAGCAATTTTCAATACAGATGAAATATCAATTGAACTTATGTATCAATTAATTACATTTTATTTTACAAAAAATTAAAAATAAACAAAACATAATCATAATTCAAGTTAATTTCTCATTTATCTACTAAAACATATTTAAGTAAGAAATGAGAAACTACCTGTCAATATGTATGTAATACATAATTTAATTATTATTATAGTATGAATTAATATATGAGTATTAGAATTATTAAACAAAATTATTTATGTAACTATACTATGTGAACAGTATATATTATTATTATATATATGCTAAAAATAGTATATTTTATTTATTTCATATTTCATTTTAATAAACATAATATCTAATTACTATTAAAATTAAAATTTATAAAGTGATTTAAAACAAAGTTTGATTAAATTATTTAAGATATACTAACAAAATATAATTATAAAAAAATATAAGTATATTAACAAGTATGTAATTATTTTATATATTTGTTTATATAGCCTAATTCCTGTTAATTTTAATAATAAATTAAATTAAAAATTAAATATAAATAGCAACAAAAAAATAAATTTTTCATATATATAATTTATCCATATATGAATGTAATTAATTTTTTACTAATATGGTTTTGTCGCTTCATAGCACACAATATTATAGTTATCAAAATCATATATATATATATATCAATTCACTTTAAAATTTGAATAGAAAATTATAAACTTATTGTATAATAACATAATATAATAATTAATATTGTATTTTGTATATTAAAATATATTTCAGTTTTGTTAATAAGAAAATTAAGTTTATTATAAATATTACCCAAATATAAATATATAAACAAACTATTAAGTTTAAAAAAAGGACAAATAGTAATACTTAGTTATATAAACTTTGAACAAAAATTATACAATGAAATAATATTTTACCAATAATATAAATATGTATTATGAAGTTTACGTTTGAAACTGTCTCTTTTTTAAAGTTAACAATAATTATTTTTAAATTGCATACTAGTCATAATTCATATTTGAAATTCTAAAAATAATATTCATTTAAAATACAGTTAACCTAATTTAACCACCTACGATTTTATAACCTACTATTTTCACAGCGTAGCAACACAAAATTAAAAATTAATGTAATTCTACTAAAATTAACAAAGTTTGCATTCAAGTTTTGCATTGACAAAATTTTTGTAACAAACAAATGATTTGGTAAATTTTAATTTATTAACATAACCTCAACACATCAGCTGTTGTAATTTGTATTGTAGAGAAGTTGTAATGATCAGACGAATAGACACATAAGCACAATATAAAATTTTATTTGCACAACACCGGGTTAAATGAAATAAATGACATACCTAACCTAAAAATCGTAATGCAACGGAGACCTCATTCAACGAAACATATCCTCCTGCTGTTTGTCGATTGTCGCACACTTTGTTGCGGTATTTGGCCGAAGCGCGTACGCATGACAACCACCGCCACGTCAACTTTCGCGCGACGAAAATCGTAATCTTCGCAACATTTTTGTCGAAAACTTCGATACTTATCTAACTGTATTATACACCCGTTCAATTAATCATTGATGTCAGAATCAGCTGTGTACCAGTCCATCCACCTCCCACCCACCCACTTTCACTATAAACATATAGTCATTGACTTTAATGCCTAGATTTTTCTGACTTTCTTTACTTTTTGTTATAAATTCGTCAAGTATTGTAGAAATTTATATTTTACTCATTTTTTACTTCAGTATAAAACATGACAATACTCAAATTTATGTTATATTTTGCAATAAATTTCTTATATACCATATACTATACATATATACATTTTTTTTCTTTGTTTGATTCATTAATTTCATTTGTATGTATCACAGAATTTATAAGAGAGGTAATTTTTAAACGACTCTTGGAGATTATATATTAGTATAATTAGATGATGAAATAATTGTATTGTTTCTCACATTCAAAATGTTATCATTAAAAATACTCTGGAAATAATTTATTGAATATATTTCAATCTTAATTAATATTTAACTTTTATTAGTCAACATATAAACATTGCAAATAAAAAAGCATAAAAGAAAAATAATGTTCGTACTTCTTTATGATTAATTAATCTGTATTATCTATTATTCTCAGTACTCTCTATATTATATCAAGTTATTTAGAATTTACTAAAATTGAACCACGGTTGGATTTTCCCTGTATAATTTGATTGAGAACTAATCAATATGTCATAACGTTACCCTCCCTCAAAATCAGTTTTATTCAAGACCATTAATTTAGATTAACAAGTACCATGCTGTAATTTACCTATAAATATATGTTATTGAATATAAATAGTTTAGTATAATATTAAATTTTAAGAATAAACTAATGACATTTATTTGTAAAAAAATTATTTATTTTTAATTGCTTTGTTACGCAATGTATATAAAATTGAGTCTTATGTGTGTAAATGCGGGTGAAAATTGATATAATTCAATACACTGGAATAATATTTTTGTAACACGTTTTTAATTAAAATTTATGCATGAATACACAACAGAACAAACAGAATAAAATTTTTTACAGAGTTAATAATTATTCAAAATCGTTTTATATCTTACATTCCTAAAACAGCACAATGGAATTTAACATTATATACATGAAATGATATATAAAATTTGCCTTCTAATCCACCATCCAAATTAACTAGTCTTTTGTATTTCGGTATTATGTCTTGCATGATTCATCATAGATTCAACTCTATTTGCTGTTTCTCTGACAACATCTGATATTTCATCAGGAAGTGTAGGAATATGTGCTGATAATCTTTTATATACTGAATCTCTATTATTTTCCTTTTTATTCTTTTTCTGTTCCTTATATTTGATTTGCTGCTTGTAAAACATTGCATTTTTTAAAAGATCTAATGTATTTTCAAAACATTTTTCAGCACCCTGCATATTTTTAATAGCACTAACTGCATATTCAACATCATAGCAATGCCCTTGAAGTTGCTTTTTTAGTGCTAAAACTTCCACTCTTTTTTCAACCATTGGAGGTAGAGCTTTACGAACATGTTCTTGTAGACGATAAAATGCTAACGATGGTTCATTTGCCACAATGTGCATGTTTTCAGAAATCGTTTCAGTTGCTACAAAATAAAATATAATTAATGCTAGTTTTGTCTTTTATTAATATAATCTATAAAGTAGTTTTTCAATCATAAAAATATTAAGGTTTAATTTATCTTCATTTTTCTAATCTATCATATTTATTTTATTACGAAAATAAACCTATTCAGTTCAAGGATCATGCAGTTTTATGCAATTTTAAATAGTATGAATATTGCAACAGAAATACAAATTCAAATATACATATATTATATTTGCTGAATAGTTATTAAATAATAGTATTTGACAATATTTTATAATCATTCACTAATGTTACCCAAAAAATTATGATTTTAACTTGAGTTCAAATTTTCTATAGCAATAGTTACATTGCTTAAAATTGCATAAAACTACCTGATTGTTGAACTAGGAATTTGTTTCTTTATCATTACAAAAATAGTTAAACAAATCATTTATAAAAGCGTTATTGATTTATTACTCTATATTTGATAAAATTTTATCATAATAATTAATGAATACCAAAGCAAAATATTTTTCTTACATCAAAAATATAGTGTCATTATCTTGTTAAAAAAATATTTAAAAATTCATTGAATTATGTGATTTTAAGACTGATATTGCACTTAAGACTGATAATCTGTAATTCTATTTTGAAACATTATTTTTATTTTTTATTACTGAGTATTATTTTCAATTCTTTTCAAATAAATGCTTTATATTATACC
>JABFQC010002061.1:0-17132 GCA_022817085.1 Psilanteris sp. ZL-2020
CCCTGGTATAGCAATCTTCGCATAAGTATAATAGGCCTCGATATTTGTTGTTGCTTTATAAAAGTAGTTAATGCCGAAATTGTCGAGAAACGATATTTACAATACAAAGACCTCTTTGACATTATTGGTTTTAAATAAATTTGCAATCGACAGACAATTTAAATTAATAATCCGAGTAAAATTGCAAAGCGATTTGGTCTATTGTTTCATCATTTCTATAAATCAGTTTAAAATCATTGAAGTTAAAATCAAAAGGTTTACAAAAGTATTACGAATGTTTAAAAATGGTTTACAAAATCTACCAACGGATCTAAATGTTGCTAAACGTGTCTTCTTTTATTTTTCAAAGCGTAATTGATAAAGGTGAATTCGTTTTGGAGAACGACTTTGGCAGACGAAATTAATAGTCGTGGATCTTAGTCTTCGTTGTAAACGAAATTCTCGAATAGCCCGCGTTATTCAAAAGCTTATGTAAATCTAAATACAAATGTCAAAGTGTTTTCGAGTAATCGGTTCTTTTTACACGCTTGCTACATGTATTATTATATAAAATCTTACAAATACCAGGAATGCGACTCATAGAACGCTACCTTTCAGGATACTTGTTATTCTAATTTCGAATTCGATTTATCAACATAAAATTTTAGCTAGTCGTTCATTTTTCGTGCATTTTTCTATTACGTTCATCCCAATAAACGAGCACTTGCGTTTTAAAGCAGTTCGATGACTTTTTCCTCGTTTTATAAAATACCTACTTTAAATATTAATTTGCTAAGTTTTGATTAAAAAGGTATAAAAAGGATTTGAATCAAATCATTTTAAAATACTTGAAAAACTCGAACCTATAAACATCAAACTAAAAACGACGAGAAGTTTGAACGTTTGCGAAGCATTGGGTAAACATTTCTATCATGATTTTAGAATAAAAAGAATGGACTCAGCAATTTCGAAATTTGAAAAACGATAAAATCATCGTTTGGGCTATATTTCTCGAACCATGTAGTAAAACAAAAAAACATCAATCTTATTTTGTCCTTGAATCAACATGGAAAGCTTAAATTCGATCAAAATGATTTGATTGAATTCAAACACAAAAACCAATACGAGCGTTGAATCATCTATTAAACTATGCATCTTTAATTAAACACCCTATAAACTTAACGCGACATAAAATTTGAAACGTCTTGCTGGTGAAATCATTTTATTCGGCCACGAATTGCAGATCGAATATTGTGAATTAAAAACTAGTCGGTTCCACGTTGATTTCAGGTTCGAAGAGCGAATTTACGTTGGTAAAACGCTCATTTATCCTTGACCTCGAAGCATACACGAAGCAATTAAAATAAATGGAAAACGTGATTGTGTTGGAGCTGAAAAATCAAAGCGCTTGTTCGTTGACTGGGACGTCAATTTGGTAGGACCGACGATCGCGCGGTCCAAATGAATCCGAGTTACCCGACGCAGGCATTGCTCCCGGGGATTATGGCTAGGAGCGCGAATGCGGGTCATGAAAGTCCAGTTCGCGGGATTGTTCGACGAGCGTGAGGTCACTTGCACTTTGTCCCGGGCTCATACTCGGCGTCACGATGATCTGCATCCGCGTGGCACTGAGCAAGGCCGTATCCTCGCAGGACGTTTCGTCCTCTTCGTCCTCGAAGTCAACCTCCTCGTCGGATTCTGCTGAGTAGTCGGCATCTTTTTCCGAAGGAACTGCGAAGTAAAACAATATTCAAACTTTAATCCATGTACTTGGCACTCCGGAAAGCTGTCGCGGATCGTAATTTCACGTTTATGTATTCATAAATGTAACTGACCCGCGTCAAACGAACTTTGTATACGAGTTACGTTGCCTGTATTTATTGCCCAATTATTACACAAACCGATTGCGAACGGAATCGTATTGCTCATTTTAATGGCATTAATTCGCGATCAGAACGCGGCTGGTATTGTTGATGTCGATTTTCAAGCAGATCCAGGTTGGTATGCAGTTGTTCAAGTTATTAATATTGTTATTTATATAGTTAATCAATAATCTTGTTTGCAACAAAATGAATAGAATTTAGATTGCAATATACAAATATCTTTGGAAATTATTGTCTTATTAATAAATATAAGATAAATCATTTTTTATTGTAAAATTGCTTTTGTTTTACAGGCACGTGTTGTTCGATTTACTTTTTTTTTATTGTGATTAATCATCACTTGTGTGTATGGTTTAGTTTTGAAATTGCTGAAAAACTTAATTGCGGTTTATAGGGTCAATTAGGCGGCTTAATATAATTTATAGGTGTATATATGTGTATAGATTGAGATATTTGGACGTTACAATTTTACTACCTGCATATGGATATTGATTCATTATTTTACAATTATATAGTATTTAAAACAGCCATTTATTTATTACGTTATTTATTTATATAAATAATTAAGTTACTTTTTTTCTAATGTATATTATAATTGCAATAATCCAATTTTTCAGATACTTAAGGACAATTAAGTAACCATAATTATACGTTAAGTGATACAGTATTTCTGCAGCAATAAGCTTAGACGAGATAATCTTCAGGTTATAAATAAGCTTAAAATAGTTTTTATGATTATAAATTGATGTTAATTATATAAAAAAGTCGAGAAAACGTTATTAAAGCATTTAATTAAGACTGTATTTAGTTTTCATCAATTTGAATAATTTAACGCTTCTTCTATTTAATCTTTTATATTTTATGATTTAAGGACTTTAATTGTAACCAACGAATTGTAACAAACTGAAATCATTGTCGTCTTACGATGTAAACAATGAAAGCAAAATTTATTTCAAGGTATAATTCAGAGTTATATTATTTATTTTAAGTCATATTTTACATAAACGTCTTGAACATAAAATACTTTATACAGAGTTATTATTTTTAGGTTTTATACCACGAATACGTAAACACTAATAACACTTAAGTAAGAAGCCACTGCAAAATGCGACAGATTGATTGATCGTATTAATCGTAAAATCAATATCAAACACGCGTGCAATTAATTTAAAAGATATAGATAATGATAAGTTGCTCGAAGAAGAAGAATAAAGAAATGATTTTGTACTTTTTTTATCACATAAAAACATAAGTACATGTTTTTAGATATATTACTTCGTTTAAAAATACATAAGTATATAACATATATATTTAATGTATTTTATAATTATCTCGAAGAAAATATTTGTAAACACTTTACAAACTCGAAGACTTAATATTTTTGATGAAATTTTAGTATTTAAATGGAGCAATATCTTATCAATAACACACATAAAGCAAAGAGAAGAATAGTGTAAAGCGATCGCACAAAAGTATGAAAGTCGAAATCAAACTTATATGTCATAGTCAGTGTTTCATTGTCACAAAATGAACGATGACGGTCTAATTAAAACTTAAATTCGTGAAATGGCATGATAATAATAGATTCAAACGAACCATCATTTTTTGAAACGAAATAAATCACTCGTTTTATGTTAAATGAAACGTAAACATTAAAAAACAACTCGTTTAACGAGTCAGTAGTGTTTTAAATAAAGTTGTAAATATTGGACGAACGCAGGTAGAAATTAATATAATCGTGCTGCACATTTAAGTGGATTAATTTTATTTATATTAAGTGCAAACGCGAATGTGGGACGCTTGGTTTGTTTTTTTATTATTTTTATCAGCTTAAAACCTTCGCAGAGTATTGATTTTATTTCTATTGGAAATTAGTTTTTAAATATCTGCAGTTTTCTCGCGATGTCGTTATCTTACCATCACGATTCTTGCACTGAATTGAACAAAAAAGTCACCATCGATAACACTTTTACTTTCTATCGATTTCGAATTATTTCTTGACAGTTATATGTTATCGAAGAAATACTAAAGAAACAAGTTTCCGAAGGTTTTCCTTGATTTTGTACGAATAACTGATCGCAACACATTCTTCAAAAAATGACCACCATATATAATTTGTATTAAATCGAATCAATTTTGATGGTATTCATGACAAATAAACTACTCTGATTGACAAACAAACAACAAATTATTTATTTCCTTCTTTTTATCGTTCGAATAAAACTGTGATTTAGTGCAGTAAACAATCCAAATACTTATGCTGAATAATTGATAGACAATTGTTTTAAAATGAAAAGAAAAAACAACTTATCGTTTCAGATAATTAATGGCTTTAAGTTATTTATTCGTGTAATCAGGTCAGGCGAATTGCAATTGAGTCTCGATTAATTATATATAAAAAGTATCCAGCGTTTGAAAATTGATAATTGTGTGCAAAATGTCTTGAGTGATATTTTCATTTATTTACTTTCATCAATAGAGACGGATGAGGACAGTATAGTAGTACGTGAATTGTATAAAAGTGAAAAAGTTTATTACAAACGAAATAAAATAAAAGATGTATAGAAAAATAATTAATTCCAGATTTGTTTAAATTTCATTGAACACAATACAATTTTTCATTAACAATATAACTAATAAAATTTGTGTAAAACATTATTCTATATAATTTGTGTCATTTATCATATATGAAAAATATAATAAACTAGACATCTTTACAAATATTGCTAATTGTCTTGAATTCTCATTCAATTTTGAGATGAAATTTATTTTTCGGTACATTTTTTTATATTCTTAATTTTAATACATATTGTTTAATACAATATTGTTTCAATTTAGAAATTTATATTGTATTTCAGATTTATATTAAATAATTATTTTCAATTTATTCAAAACCTTTTAATATATATATATATATATATATATGTATATATATGTGTAAAAATTACAACTTTTTTTTTGTCAAAAGTTTATTATGCTCACTTTTCAAGACACACTTTAGACAACAGCTGATCGTGTCGTGAATTTATTATTATTTTTCCGTTATTAACATCTTATTATTGATTTATTAAAATATTAATTGATTAGAGTCACACGACTAGCGTCTAGTCGATTAATTTTTAATGTAATATCGTACATTATTAATATTTGTTTCAATTGCAAATTGATAGGGAATATATATTTCTATTATCTTTAATTCGAGTGAGTACATTTTGTTTAAATATTAATCGTTTCTTTTAATTAAAAGGTTCAACACTTTTGTATGACACATCGACAAAAGAAGTGCATGCGGGTGCTGGTGCGGTGTAAATATAGTGTGAATTTGCGAGTGCAAAAAAACAAATAAAATAGAAGAATGGAGAGCAACTTACTGTGTAATGTCTTTTCGCTACAACGACGTGGTTGACGAGTGATTGTTGAGCGAAGCTGAAAGCGCATATAGACGTCGTTTTTGAACCATTGCGTGCATCTTCGTGTGTTAAATGCAAATATACTAAGCTACTTTGTGAGGCTCTTTTTCGCGAAATCTTGAATTTCGCGCACATCTTGTCTCGGCAACTTCAGTAAAAACAACTCGCAATGTTTAATGCAATTACCGCCAAGAACAGTGGGGTTAGTTGTTACGCAGTCACTTAATGAGCTCGCGATAGCGGTTTTGATTATCCGCGAGAGTAATTATCTTAATACTAATTTCACGGGAGAAAAAATTACGGCAAAGAGGAAGACCGCTTTGATTCTTTTTTCGGCTTGCAACAAGTAACCCCAAATACTACGTCTCAGATCGATTGATGCGCGTTTGTTTATTGTTCGTTTTATTTTTTTAATTCCGCTTTGATTTTAATATTCCGGTTAAGATAGCTTTATGTTTATATTAATTGTCAATTGGAAATCATTCGGACATCTATGTCGAAAATTGACACATCTCGCATATGCGTCAAAGTTATGGACGAGTTTTGTTGACATTTTATGTACGAATTGTATATATGTCTAAAATATATAATATTAACACGTTTATGTGTCGACGTTGTTTCATATACAGTTTGTGTATAACATATATATTTCAGACATATAAGTTATCGTTTTGTGAACATTTTTCTCGACAATGATTATTTCTTAATTTATTATGCAATTTTAGAACAACTTTTTATGCACGACACATTTATAAACTACAAATTGAATTCAGTTAACTACTTCTGATATACTTTAGTCTACATATACAAAACTACTCATTACTGTTCAAAGTGTACGAAATTGTGCGTGAATTACAAATTGCTTAAAAAGAGGATTTAAATTATACATGGCCCAATACGAGATGATTAAATTATAATTATATATTCATAGAAGAACTTTTGAACTGATATAAAAAATGTATGTGCTATAATAGTTAAAGATATGTGTGCTACTTACATGTGTATAAATATGAACATTATATAAATATTTTTAATATTTAAGGTGTTTATGTACATTTTTATTTGAGTCCAAATGTAAATACATATACAATATATAAACATTTCGGCAGAAATAGATTACTGAAAATGTACGTTATATTCTAACTCGTCAGTAAAATTTAGACGTCTTTCAGAATGCAAAAAGCACATATATCAATATTTTACTTTGAAAAAACAGCTCGAGCGACGACGCGAGTGAAATATGTCTGTACAACGATTAATCTCGAGATGCTGTTTCTATGCTCTGCGTTATGCATTATAATTTACTTTGATAGATTTCGATCATTTTATTATCATTATACAAATAGAAAAGACGAACGGGTTGTAAAAAGCGTTGCGAAAAACCAGCGGATTTATTCGCGGATATAATGTTGCTTTACTTATTTTTCACTTGCTCGTTTAATACTTTTGAAGGGAAAGATTTTAGTGTTTATTTTGCAAGTTCCCTTATTTATTTTCAGAATACCGTTCATATGACGTTAATAAAATCTAGAGAAGCAAAAAAATTTGATTTGTTTCAATAAGATTTTGTTTGATATATACAAACTCGTGCAATCCATACGTTTTCACGACAAAGAAAATGTGTCTGAATCGCTCACATTCCATCGTTTTATCACGTGTTTTTATTTATTCCTATAATATGATTTATTGCCATATATTATATATTATTTTGAATTAACTAATATTGGTGTATGAAATTTCAAAGTTAGAAACTTAATAATTTTGAAATAATAAATGAAATATTATTAAATTTCTCATAACATTTATAATTTAACTTTACGGATTAGAGCAGCGTGTTAGAAAAATAACAATTTACGCGCATTGATTCGAAAAATTAGCACAATGGACACATTTCGGAAGAAATAAGTTCTTTACATCCCTCGGTTGGAAAAGCATCCGGTTCAGTTAAACAATTACGCGTTAATTTATTGAAAATTCGAAAGGAACAAAATCTTGTTCACAAAGCAAATTTGTAGCTTCGTTTGGCTGTTTGAACGTTTGAAAATGGCGTAATATTAATTAAAGTGCTTCAGAAATATAAGATATTTTGAATAACTGAATATCAAACACGTATCAGGCAATCAAATGTTCGACATAGGATATATAGTACTGTCAAGCTACTAAACATAGAGCCTCTGTTCTACTGATGTTGTCTATTCTATTCGTCGTTTGATATGTTAATACACTTGATTACGTGTGCGTTTCACTTACTGGAGGCTTCTTTGGAGCTTTGTGGGGGAGGCATTTCGGGCGAATCGAAGACGCAGTCGTCATCGTCATCGTGCTTGGCGTCCGCGTCTGACACTGGAGGCACCATTATCACCACCTCGCCTTGCCTCGTCGTGGCAGTGCACGTAGGCGAAGCAAATTTCGTGCTCGATTTGACGGCGGGTCGTTCCACCGGAAGCACCAAGTGTGAAGGAATGGAACTGAAATTTTGGTTAAGTAATAATTTAAGTTTGGTGAAATTTACTCGTAAGGTCAAATAATGATGGTGAATTGTTTTTCTTATAAAAAGTAACATTTTTCATCATTTTATTGAGTACACAGGAATTACAAAACTGAAACTGGAAATAAACGCAGAACATATAGGATTGGAATGAGTAGATTAATGTTGGAGTGCAATCAATCAGGTATGATTAGCAGAGACTATATTAATTGTGTGATCAGGTGTTAATTATATATATTATGCTAATAAAGGACAAATAGTTCTCAATTTACATAAAGGCGATGCTTTAATGAATAAAAAATATTATAAATACAGTTGAGGAATTAGTAAGATTTATGGTTAGAACGAGACAGAAAGTTAAATAGGTTAAAAGAGGAATGCATCAATTATTATGGAATCGATAAATTTGATTGGATATAAAAGAGAAAATTAATGAAAATGTATTAATTTTAATGTGAAGTGTTTTAGAAAAAGATGTTTGCTATGCGATTTAAGAATAGTACTTTGTAAATAGAACATTATATACCAATCACACAAATTCTTTATAAAGTAATAGGTTAATTATAAAAATATAATGAGGTGTTATAATTCTGTTATTTAGATATGGTTTGTAAACATAATATGAATTAATTTGAGAAAACACCTAAAATGTTGTATCTTATTGAGATATAAGCGATGTCAAACTAGAAAATTACTGTCATATTTAAGATATCGATGACATATATGGGCTATGCATATATATAAGCTTTTAATATTAAATGAGCTTCTAACTTGTCTGTTTATTTCAGAATGCCAAGATCAATATAAAATAACTTTTAATTGCAATTAGTTACTTCATATAATAATTAATTTTGCTTATTCCTTACTACGTAATCACGTATTACTTTCATATATTAGGAAACTTTGCATCTTCAGCATAATGTTTAAAGTATATAAAATGTTTATTAATATACGCATATATATAATAAACATAAATATATAATATTTCTGAATACATGCGAACCATAAATAATACAGAACTTTATATATTATGCATGGTATATCTACAATTTACAGCATGTATGATTTTAATTATTTATTTATTATTCTAAACAAAATTTGAAAATATATATATATTAAAATAATTTACTTTCACCTTGAGTATTATGATTTAATCAATATAAGATACATTTGCACGTGTAACTTAATTGTTATTATACACAATTAAATATTTTAAATTGCGCTTTTTACGTTGAAAAAGGGGTTCTAATCTAAAGATAGAATAAAATCGATGAATTTGGTTGATGTTCGGCGGTCTGAATATATTTAAATTCCAGTAGTCCTAAAAAGGAACTGCAGTGATATAAAAAATGCAAGACGAACCTTAAAGTAACTCGCTTTTTCACTCGGGTGCCGAGATCCGAGTGGCCTCGATGCATTTGTCGTGGTTTCTGTTTCTCGGATCCTCTGAAGCTACCGGAAGTCGGCGAGCTGGGCTCGGATAACTGTTTGTCCACTAATATTGGCTTGAGGACACCTATACTACTCGAGGTAGCCGCCGTAATTGACGAATCTGGCACACTTCCCTGCTGAAGCATAGCCGCCTCGCAATCCGGTTTTGGCAAGGTTAAAATGTGCTTTCTGTCTTCCATATAAAGCTCTATCAACTGGTCGAGTTTCATCTCGATATCGTCTACCTATAATTTGCAACAAACGTCAGATTCATTTGAACCGACATGATAAAGTAACGCGTTTATTTCGCGAAATAAATGTAAATCACGACATTCCAGTAAGATTATTACTACATTTAGATTAACGCAAATAAGATAAATGTTGTGTCAGATATTATGACGAATGCGTTTAAGGATTATGACTTTTTGGTTGTATACAGATGGTGGATATAAATAGACTCATAGTGATACAAATAAATATATTTTAGGAGGAGTATAATAAGGGAAATTTTTTTTCGTTTTTCAAATATCATTAATCTAGTAGAAAAATGACTCAAATACAAGTGAAATTGGTCATAAAATACAGTTTGAAAGAATTCTAAATAACGATTTTGTACTGAAAATACATTAAACAATTGAAACATTCCATATCATATCACTTCTTAATAGTATTTTTCATAAAGCTAACTTTAACGAATAGATATGTAGATTAAATAAATTATTCAAACATTGTTATTAACTTCATGTTATTATTTCATTTCACTAAAACTATTAAATTTAATCTTTTCACCCACCCCAAGTCAGAAAAATAATAAAGTCATAATTATAACAATTTGGTTAGATCAAATTTTAACCATATTCAATTTGCAAGAAATGTGTCTCCGGAATTTGCAATTCTTATCAGAGAAAAACGAAGAATTTAAATTCCATATCGATATGCGAAGTCTTGTAATGTCAAAAGACAAATTATAAATTAGACGTCTACTAGTCCAATTTTCTGTATGTAAAATTCGTTTAGGTTCAGGATCTCGGTGGAACGGGGGGTTTCTTTTTTGAATCGTAAGTCTACTGAAAAATTGATGCTCGAGTGCTTTAATGCTTAACTGCTATTTGGAAGGTGTCTTGAGAGGATCTGCAGTTGAAGCTGAAATACTATCCCAAGAGTATCAGTACAACATATGATGTTACGTGCAACGAAATTTCGAATGTAACGCAATCGTGATTCATAATCACGAAGTTCTGCAAAATCCCAGGGGTGAGATAGTAACAAATTGGCGTTTAAACTTTAGAGCGCAGTTGCAATACATATTCAATGGATCATTTATTTGCCACACATTGCGTAATAATAATTCGATTACATTTGTGTACGAGTCATTTGGCAAACTGTTAAAATCTCATTGACCCGTTAGTGATTATAATAGAATTTTGCGTTAAACGTTAAAGTTCATGATATCTTAGATATCATAAATAAATGTCAGTTTTGTTTCAACAATTTTGTAATTAATTGAATGTAACTTATTGTAATTTAAGTAATCCTTAAAGTACTACGAATAACCGCAAAAAATGCACTGTTACCAATATCGAAACCATCAAATTCATCCGAAAATTATGACTACAAGTTAAATTATTTTTAATTCGCTTGGAATTATAAATATTCTGAATGTTATACTTTGTTATCTCTGAAATGTTTGTTTATTGATTTTGAAATGCGTTCGATGTGATTCAGGAATTTAGTTTGAACTATTATTTGTAATGGATTTGATTTCTACTGTAATATTAGTAGTTATTTATGTAGTGAAAGGGAATGATAACATTAAATTGGTAAAAAGTCGTTGCAACTCTCGTGAAGTTCATAGAATTGACCACATGGTGGATGAGGCTTTTTCATCTCGAGTGGGTTATATAATTCATTTTCGAAATTCATGGCGAATGTCTATTTTCATTTCAGTCGAATAAATTGGTTGAAGATTTTACGTGCTTATTTTGATCAAATATGAATTTAAACTTAACAAAATGGATGTAACGCGTGTAAACGTTTGTTAAGTATAACATAAGTTGCGTTGAAAAGAAAAATATTATGTAATATATTTTTATTGCATGTTCTTACTATTATAATTCAATAATTCAAATAAAATATAATGAAATTGCAAAAGTAATAAAATTAAAGGGAAAGCATAATGCTCGTTTTATTGAATATTAAATCGTAATAACTTTATCTTTTTATACGGTATCTTTTAAACTAATAACTTATAAAATCACTATATTATACCGCAGGTCGGTAAATGTAATTTGAATATTAACAACGTAAATAAAATTGAATAAAGTGGATTGACTAATTTCAACATCATTTTGAGAATATAAAATATTAATGATATATTTCTCACGCGTAATTTAAAGTGACTTGTTTCATAAGTGGTCACGAATGTTTATTTAATAACATTTAAACTAATTAAAATTAACAATGTATAATGTAAAGCATTGTAGATTAAACAATTATGAAATTAAGATAAAAACTTTGTGAAATAAGCATTTATATTTTTGTATTCTTGTCAATTTTATTACATTGTATTTTCTAATAATAAATTGATAATAATAATTTTACGACGATACTTATAAATACGATTTGTGTAATTAAAGTTGGCAAAAAAAATCCTACTGATTATGTTAACCAACCTGTCTTTCAACCTTAACTATCCTGGACGCGAGGCTAATTTTGGAAGCGTAGACGTCCCTCGCTTTGGAGCCCTGTCTTCCCAAAATTTGATCTAACCTATGAATAAACATAAGCAAGAAACATATATTACACTTTTTTAAGCGTCAAAAAATTCACGACAAGGTATTGCATAATCTAAAAAAGCTACAGACACAAGCGAACAAATAACAGCATGAATCACACACAGGAGAGGTTGGATAAAGAATTTTATAGCAGAAAATGATTTAAACAAATTCATAATTAAGAAATGCATAACATAAATTGCAATACAATAACAAGACATTAATTATATAATACAAATAACTTTTATGGCAGCATCGAGCTGAGAGAATGGAGAGGTTGTGGTTATAATTATGAAAAAATTTTGCGTAACAAAAAGATGTTATAGTGTTTAATTAAATATTGAATGAAATGACGTGATTGGTATTTATATAAAAAATGAAAATAAAATTCTAAAGCTTCAAAGCTGAATGAAATAGTTTACATCAGTATTTCCTGACGAGGGATTTATATATATGTACAATAATAGGGGATATTATGTTAGGTTCGTAAGTTATCCAAAAACTAACAAATATTAACATATAATACAAACAGTTCCAAAATACAATTTTGTAATTCCAATTATATTGGAATAATCGATTCTTTTTTAATACTGCACACGGTATTATACAAAAAAACTAGTTATTTGATTATTACGTATAATTTCTATTAAAAAAATACATTTTTTATTTATATTTTTATTTATTTATATAAATATATATATATAATGTAAAAATACTGTACATAAATCGCTGAATTTTAATATTATTTATAATCCTAAATTTCAAGCATAAAATCATTTATAATTTAATAATAAAAATGCGATATTGTTTAGATCAAAATAATTATTATGTTACGATCATCATAAACAATAGCAATAAATCTAAATCAACGTACATCGTGTGGCGAACATTAAATTAACTTAAAAAACACTAACCTTGAATTATCGTAAAGTTAAAATTTACGTTACTACACTTTACATTATTACATCGATTTACCATTTTCTCGTCAAACCAATGCTATAAAGAAACATTTGTATCATTGTCTTAAGAAAAAACAGAAAAAACAATATTAAAAAAAAAAAAACAATATTACACAACATATAATATTACTAATATCCATTCACCATACGAATCTAAATTTCATTGACCAAAAGTGGTTCATAATTTAAACAGTGTTTCGCTACAAAAAAGCATCTCAAACGAAAAAGTGTTTAAAACTAGGTCGCGGACAAAATACATATAACTTAAATCCAAAGATCTGCTGGATAGTCTAATACAGTGTCTACAAAATTCTCTCGTGACGTGCTTGCTTTGGCTAAACCAATCTCCAAATCTGGCATAAGGTGAACGTGCCGGTGATCTACGTGAAAACCTCAAAAAACATTGTGCAAATTAGTGCTAATAAAAACCAAAAATTTCAGAGTATACGTGTACACGTGTGGAATAAGCGGAAAACGCTTTAGCGTCGGCCTGTTTGGGAAGTAAAATGGCGACATCTCCGGCGCCGGGGATCGATCTCGTCGTTTTGAGTTTTGGTCTTGTTTTGCTAGGGTCAGTGATAGGCACAGGAAATGAAGCGTACGTACGATAAGCACCTAAGCGGGATCGTAAAGATGGAATTAACGTGGTAGCGGATATAAGAAGCGATCCTGAGGTTCCGTTAAGGGGATTGGCACTTGAGCCCTGTACCTGAAATGAACGTTTCGAACGCGATTCAGGAGGTCCGCGTGTCCGGAGCTGTACTGTTCGATCACGTCCTTAACGTCGTAGGGTTTCAAGGCTTCTCGGAACTTCTTGCGGGCCACGAAGTACTTCAGCTGCACCATTACACATTTTACTTATTTGCTCGAATGCGTCAGTTTAAGGCGCAATCTTCAATTATTGACATATTTAAAATTACGTAAATCAAGGCCGAACACTTTTACGAACTTCATGTTGATTTCTTTATTGTTTTAATTGGTTAAAAGGAGACAACGATATTATTATATTGATTAAAACGTTTCAATGATTTTGGTTCAGATTGAAATCATCCAATTATGCAAATTCACTTTTCAAAAGTTTGAAGAACTTTAGAATGATAAGTATCTTGCTTATGCTTGATTTCTACAAATAGTAAATTGTTTAAAACGTTTTAACAACAGTCTTTGTGTGTCGAATATAAGAAGAATATTGTTATATACATATGTATTGAATTATTTATATTTTGATAATATATATGTGCCTAATTGTCGTATGTGCGTCATAAAATCATTGGTGCATATATATATAAAGATTAGTATACAATTGATGATGATTTTATTGTAAGATATAAGAATTATATATAAATTATGTTATAATATTATTCAAAGAAAAAATCTTACAATGTTTAATTGATGAGGATAATAATAGTATTCTGGAAGTGGAAGTTTTTTATGTGTTGAAGAAATTTATACGTTTATGTAAAGTTTCTTTTGGACAATTAGTTTTTATGTTTATATGGTATGATTCGACGATTGCAAGAGTCTTTTCACGAGTCTCTAAATTTTAAACTTAATAAATTTCTATTAATATTATTAAAATAATAAATGAAATAATACAATCAAAATTTAATATAAAATTAATATACCAAAATTCATATTTCTAAAACAAAATTTTGTATTTTTAGTATTATAATTATATACATGGCCATTCTATATACTATTGAACACACCTTTAATAGTAATTTATGTATGATATTGTTATAACATACAGATATAGGTATTAAAGAAGAATTGAAAGTAATTTTATATATGAATCCAGTTTTTATGTAATAATATACAAAATTTGATTTGAACTTGATTCAAGAGTGAGATTACCACTCATGGCTAAAATGAGTTTAACCATGCTTATGTAATTTGATACTATGCATTGACTTTAAAGATTTTAATTTTAATTATAAGCAAAGGCCACTTTGTATTTAAATAATATTAAAATATTAACTAATAAGTTTTGTGCAGGTTTAAAATTTGGAAGTTATTATTTTTTTAAAATATTAGCTGTCGGCGCATCGCTTGAAATTTAAAAGCATCGAAAGTAATATAATAGTAATAAAAAGAATCTATTTTAAAAATATTTAATTATCTATTTATTATAGGAGATTAAATATATTTAAATTTGAAAAATCTACGAATATTAATATAAGGTGAATTTTTTTATTTATAATCATATGTTAAACTTATACTGAATATAAATCTTGCTTTAAAATCGGATTTTAATTTGATATTTTAAATTTTGCAAAAATAGACATTCACTTTAATAATGAATTGGTTACATAAGAAGTACATAAACATATTACTATAACGAAATCTTGTTATAAATTATAATATACTAATAAAATAGTTCTATCTTGTATATTATATACAGTAAATATTAATAATTTAATACGTGAAAATAATAAGTAAGTGAAATATCATATTAAATTAATTTAATTACATCTAATGATTATTGTATATAGTGAATAATGTAATATGGAAATGAAAATATAATATATGCAAAATCAAAACTAAAAAGTCGAAATTAAATTAACTTTATAGTATAGCATTCAATTTAGTTGGATATTGAATATTATTTTGTGAAAATTGGAGATGGAATGCATGATTAAATGTGAAATATTTAGTGGAAGCGAATTTCGATATATTTTCTTATATTGCATTCATTATTAAATGAAGGTTCGTATTTATTTCATTCTAAATGAAAAATATATTGCTATACAGTTTTGTATACTATAATTTAAATACATTTATATATATTTGAAATATTAATGTAAATATGAAAATGCTAATTTATATAAATTTATCAGCTTAAATGTACAATATAAGTATTCATTTTAAAAAGTTTAATTAAAATATAATTTTATGTTTTTGCATACGCCTTGGATAATAATTATATATATAATTATATGTTTTGTGCTAAATTACAAAGTAGTATTTCGGTTCCTTTTGCATTTTTATCTTATTAGACATATATGCGCATTAGTAAAGTCTTAAATTATATATGACACAGTTTATATTATTAAAATATAATAAACGTTTATCGAGTTATTATATTATAATGTTAATTTTCTCAGCTATATTATAAAATGTTAAAATATTAATTTATAATTTAACACTGATTGTTATTGCATATTATATGATTTATTTAAATGTTTAATTATGTTTGAGTTATATTTAATGATACAATTTTTGTATTAAATGTATATATTATATAAATTATCGTTATTTGTAAATAAATAAAACAGATATTTACAATTCATTTTATAAATTATTCAAATTATATTATAAGTACACATATATTTACTTGAAAGCTGAACATAAAAAATCCAACGAACAGATATATCCATATATATTATATGTGTAATTTTGTGCGAAAGCAGGGGATATTTAATAAATTTGAAAAAAATATTAGTTATCATTAGGAATATGTGCGAGGCGTATGTCAAGTCTAGAAGTATGTACTTATTGTGGGCAAGATGAATCATAAATAATAATTTGCCAAAAGTAAATTATTGTCATTATTGGCACGCATTTTAGTGCGTCGCCCCTGTAACACGGCAATCCTGTGTCGCAGATGTATGCAATTAACTGTTCTCATGGCGAAATTGTACCTTATTTAGTAACGCCAATTCTTAATCATTTGGGTTTATTAAATTCGCAGCATGAAATTTAATTAATGAAATGTGAAATTGTGCAAAATGAAATCCGAATATACGCACGCGTAAATTTTAGAATTTTGTAATTTGTAAACTTGCCTTATTGAACATAATTTCAGACGTTATATGTTTATTTTTATAGAACATTTCTGTTATTTTTAAAATATGAATATCATATATTAATTATCATGTTTTTATTATTTACGTACATTTTATCGTGACAGTTTCGATATTTTCGATCGATACTAGTATTAAGATAATATTTTTCTGATCCAAACGTATATCTATGGTTTAGTTGCTAAAAGAACAGTAAATATAAATTACAAAAAAAAAAAACAAAAAAAAAAAAAAAAAAAATATATAAACATTTTATAAATACCAGTTAGTTATAAATACGTCCAAGATTAATATCTAAAAAAAAAGACCACAAGAGACGACAAGCTAAACACCCACCAACACTAACACCCCCCCCACAACCCAACACCATCGTGACGTCCAAGTCACCGCACACCAGACACACAC
>JABFQC010002062.1:0-17128 GCA_022817085.1 Psilanteris sp. ZL-2020
TGTTAAACGTGATCAAATGCATGGAATTTAAGCAATGCAATGTATCATTTAAGAATGTATTTTTATACAAATTTTTGATTTATACATTTGATTTTTTAATGAAATCGTAAAATTATATTTTCTTATAGTGATCCGATAACTCTCCGATTTTATCATTATCATTATTATTATTATTATTATTATTATTATTATTATTATTATTTTACCTTTTGCATTAATTCATCTCCCATAAAGCAAAGTAAATAAAACAGAATAGTAACATTTACTAAGAAGAACGAGTTCCTAACAACTGTTGCTAAGCCACCTGATTCCTAAACAAAATATAAAATATTATATATTAAATGCGTATATAAATATAAATAATACATTAATTAAAAAATAAGTATAATTTAAATTTAAGAAATGAAAAAAATATTTAACGTTTTGAAAATGACAGAATTCATTGTTTATATAATACACAGTGGACACATATTGTGCAAAATTGTCGATTATAATCGATACTTATTTCATAAAAAATTATAACGATTTCTGTACCGTGAGTATAATATAGCTAACAAAACATGCAGAGAAAAGAAATTCAGCCCAGTCTACGAAACAGATCCATGTAAATACTTGTTCAATTCTCGATGTGAACCTTTTTCAAATAAAATAGTATTTAAAATTTTGAAATAATTAATATCATGATATTAATTTTATTTGTCAATTTCTAAAATAAATTTATCTATTATTTTTTATAAGATTTTATAAAATTATTTGCATTACATTGTTGAAATTATTTATTAATATATATAATTTTTAATGTTTGAATATACTTTTAAATGGGTTTGCGATCTTCCCTGGAAAATAGGAAGTCTATTTTTGGATTTCCCCTATTCCTTAGGGACGGGGGAGGAGGGTTCATTTTAAACAATTATTATTAATACCGATATCCTCCGAACTTTTGCTTTTAGCTAAAGCAATTCTATAGCCATGAATAAAAATCAAGTATAGATAATCTTGTTTTATACTTTAGTACGAGCACCAAACGTATGTTTATTTTAATATTCTATAATATACACACTGAGTGACAGGAATCTTAAATTCACAAGCTGGATATTAAATTTAGATCGTTGAACTAAAGATAGCCGATTTGAATTAATAGATTTTCAATTTAATAGTCAAGGTTGTAAAAAGTATAGGTTATGTTATTTTAATATGACATTCGTTTTAAAATCTCTGACAATCCAGATTATCGAAATGAATATTGGAATTGTGGTCGGTACTACAGTCTGTATATTTTAACTTTTCAATACCATTTGTTTTCCAACTTTTGTAGAGACTGGATCACTATTAACTCTTTTTGTATTTATTTCTATTGGCAACATTTTTGGAGATTAAATTTTCTATATTTAATATCAACAATGTTCTTATCAGACAGGAAGCGAGCATTACTTATGAGCGTATACATTAAAAGAGTGAAAGAGTAATTTATTCAATGATGCGTTCACTAATTGTTGACCTATTTCCTAAATTGGGTTGGAGTTATGTTCTGGAATTTTTAATACTGTTATACAGAACCAACAGTCTTTGGACTGTTATCTGTTGGGTTTTCAAGAAAATCCATAATATATCTCAAATGGATAAGCACATCAACATTCTCCCTAGTAGAATTGAAATCGGGCGTGCCGTATCAGTTGCATGGCCCCGAACGGGGCAAAATGTGGTATGCCTTATTAAGGTTTCCTGAACTGGTCCACTGAAGGACCTTGTCAGAAGAAATTCACAATTTTATCATGCAAGGTTTCCTTAATAGGGCCCTGATATGGTTTCCTTGATATGAGTACAAGGAATACAAACCCAAAACGCGAGGGTCCTAGGGGGGTCCCAGTGCCGTATTTTACTGGTCTGACCCATTAAACACCACTTCGTCGATGTTTTTGGGACTGGTGCTTAATGGGACCGTCCCATTAAGCACCACTTCGTATATAAAATGGTGCTTATGAGGACATTTTACTATGTTGACAAGTTTCAGTGTCCCATTAAACACCATTTTACATATATATGAGTATATATCATTTATATCGTATAGTATTTCATTTTATACATATTATTAAATATTAGAAAAAATCGCTCATATTGGCTTTTGATATATGAATTTAATCCGAATCATCTGTATTTGCATTCAAACACTTTCTCTCCAATCTACTGACCTATCTGACTATATAGTAATAGAATTATAATTATAATATAGTTTCAACGTCGACACGATGTAGCATTAATGTTGGCACCCGACATCGTTTTAATCTCCGCACGACGTATTGCGCGAACATGGACTAACGATGTTAGCCCCACGTTAATACCAGCGTTACTAAGTTTTGTATGTCTATCTTCGTCTTTATTGTCTTTATTGTTATAGCCTTTCCATATAAAGCCATAATATCATATGATAACGATATTAATAACGCTATAAAGTGGTTTGGCAACCAACGCCAAAATTCTATAAAATAAATCTATATAAGTTATCATGTTGGTATCTGACGTTATATTATAAAGTTGGCACGACATGTTGTACCAACGTAAACTAACCGCATTGAATTAACGTGGATCATAACGTCAATTCGGCACTAGTTAGATGTTGGTAAGAAACTCCAGAATTACACTGTTAAAAAAAGGTGTCTTAGATGTCACGATTTTAAGACACATAGGACTTATTTAAGTCACTAGCTGTCTTAATACAAAATATTTTGCATTAGATTAAGACACATGAATTATATGTTTTTAACAGTGTATGCAAAATAAATTTAAGATAATTTTAGTACCCGACGTCGTTCTAACGTTGGCACAATGCATTGAACCAACGAGAGAGCTAACCGCATTAAATGAACGTGGGTCTTAAGAGGGTTCTTTAAATCTAATGTAACGGAATAGTGTTTTCTTTTATTGCAGTATTAAATTTTGTTTTTTCTGACCACATTTTTTGCTGATGGGAAATTGTTTTTCTATAATAAATGTAAAATTTCAAATCATATTCTCGACGTAATTAGAAAATTCGTTTTTATTATCACCTTAAAAACGAATTTTCAATTTACGTTTTTAATATTATGTTAAATTGATTTTCTTAACATTAAATAAATTCTACAGAAATGAGAAAATATGGCCATATACAAACAATAAACGTATTGAATAAATTCATGAAAATATAACGAAATCTGCAATATCTGTCAAAATCGATTGAAGAACCACCTTCCTTAACACTGAATAGTAGTATCATTATCTATTATATAGTATATTATGTATCAGTGCAAGGTAATAGGATTATTTCACACGAGACTGAAGTTGACAAAACAAGTCGTATAATTTAGTGTTGAACTTCATTTAAATTTGGAATCATGCTACTTTCATATGATATAAACAATATATTTCGTTTAAGCACATGGAAATAGGCTTGCATTTTACCTATCTTTATATAGCATGTAGTCAGTTCTAGATGCGAGTAAAATATATCACCATTTTCATTAGTGGAAATATATCACCGTCACCGAGGGTGGAAACAATGATTTTTTTCCAGCCATTTATTTTCATACATAAGTTGCGAAAAATAATAGCGTAATACATAATTGTATAGTTTTAACATAATTTTCAGTTATTATGTACTTAATAATTCATTAAGTTTATTAAGTTAAGTTAATTAATTAATAATCCATATATTTAAATTTATTAAATTAAGTTTACGCAAAATTTTAGAACATAATACATATCAACAGAATAGTATTTTTAGAACAATGTTTTTAACTATTTTTATTATCAATAATTTTGATTTAATAATTAAATTAATTTATTTAATAAATTAATAGTATTGAATACATTTCGTTTTGTTATTAATAAATTTTGTCTAAATTATATTTTATTTTTTTTTATAATAACGTGATATAACTTACAAATTTAGCATGTGCGATGGAAGAAGCATCATGGGGTGTACATTAATATTGTAATCTACCATTAGCTCAAATTATTATATAGTTTCTAAAATTGTATGTTGATATAGTTTATGACTGTAAATTGATATATACATGTATCTGGTGAAATTTCAATAAATATATAGTTATATGCGTAAATTATTCTAGTAAAACGATTTCGCGGATGCATTATGTTCATATATTATTTCTTAGTCATAATTAATGCAAAAATGTATTTGTATGATAATGGTATTTATGTTCTTGCTACGAATGTATTTATAAGAATAAAAACAGTTTTAGAAAAGAATGCATAATGTATAATTTCAATAATACCTATTACATTAATTTTATTAATATTATTAAGAAATCATATTTCTGATGATTACTTGAAAATATTTTATATATTTGCTTTAAGCAAAAACACAACACATGTAATGTTTTCTTTAAATTGAGATTATAAAACCTACATAGCAATAAATGAAATAATTTTGCATTGTATGTTAGGCATGAATCATCACGTTTCGCGCTTTCATTCCACTAAATGCTATATTTAGAATAAGGCGCATACTGAATGTAATTTGCAAAAAAATAATACTAACAACGTTACACTATTTGCATTCAAATGCTATTGCGAAAGAAACAAAATTGGTTATCAAATAAATATAATATAATAATAAATATAATTATCATGAATGCAATAAATATATATATATATGTATATATAATTAAAAATATAACCTAAACATTTATTATTTTACGAACTCCTTAAGACTGGACTAAAAGCGCAAAATTTTGCTCAAAATTTGAGCTGCAACCTGAAATGCGAACTTCATTTCGGGTATTTTTGGGTTCTTTTTTTCGGTAATGATTATCTGCAGTGAATTTCCGAAATGTTACTTTTAGATCATACACGGAGAAAACGTTTTATCAAAAATTACTATATTTATTACTAATCGTAAGATGGAGTTTTTGAAAATAAAGATTTTACTATATTCAATTTCAGTATTGCAGACATCCTACGAAAAAATACTATATTATATAGTAATCTATACAGTAATAAAAAGTATTATTTTCATTTTTAAAAGCTTCATCCTATGTGTAACAGTAAATATAGTATTTTTTGATAAAACGTTTTCTCCGTGTACACACCTACAAACCATACTAGATTTAAAAATTTAATTCTATACTTAAATCTTTCACGTATAACGAAGCGATTTGGACTATCAACATTAATTCAGTATAAATTGTAAAATTGATATTCAAAGATTATACTTGACGATAAGTCCAATCAGTGGATGTATCGTTTCACGCATTGGATGACAATTCACGTCGTCAGAAAATTGACGAAATAATGAGTTCAATGCTAATCTAATATTGGCCACACTTAATGAAATACCTAACTATAATTACTTAAAAAGTTTTCCTTTTAATATACGATACTTTTCTCTCTAAAATAATAGAAAATCTCGTGTACTAAACTTACCTCAAATCAAACTTATTAAGCATATTAAATATATCAAACTAAATAAGTATTAGAATCGAACAATAAAAGCATGATTTAATGCCGAAAATGCAGTGTTGCGACGCATAAATACTTTGCATATGCTTATTTAAATAAATCCTTACTATTTTTACGTTAGAATCATATAATATTAGCACGAAAGAATCGCTTTTGTTTATGGCGCTGCAATTCTTACACAAAATTAAAACTAAATTAGCAGATATTGGTAGGCAATTATAGGTAAAATTACTTTGTATCGTATTTTAAAGGTTAGATATTTCTCTCAGTGTATCAACTACAAAATAAATTCAAACAATACAAAAAATTAGGAATGGTGGAGGACATTAATCCAACATTGTTAAAAATTGGCAAAATGATACATTAGATTTGGATCCAGCATACGCTGGCTACTAAATATTTCATCTAACAACACCTCAGGTTGTTAATATATCAGCATTTTCTCCATAAGCAGTTTAAGACTGAGGAAACTAGTGCTTATCAACGAGACGATGTGGATGTACAGAACTTTTGACATCATGTTGGCATATATCAAAAACTAATTTTCGTATGATTGATGTTGCGGGCTTGCAAAACTACTTATCTGTATAAGTGATTATATAACATTGACAGAAATGTAAGCTCTCGCTAATCAGTGAAATTATTTGGTAACAACTTATCTATTAGTAAGTTATTTAAGGTTTATAATATACATATAAGTCTTTTAAGCATTTCGCTCTGCCAATCGTAGCGGTCTATGATTTACAATGTATTAATTAATTTTAAAATATTATTTGTAATGCAATTATTCATTTGTCATGTAATTAAGTTTCTTATTTTAAAATTAAATTTATTTTTAAAACTCAAAATAAGTATATTTTGCAGTTATATAAATCTTTTTTCTATATATAAGGCGTAACAAGTATTATATAAAGTATAGAAAAATATATATACCTCAGTACTTCATGATGTCTTTTAACTAGGCAAGCAATTTTAAAGTCTAATGTTTGCAATTTATTATTATCTTCATTAATTATATGTTTAATAATATATGATAATCCATCGAATTGGCCACAAGCATGCATTGACAATGTTATAACAGTTGCAGTATTAACAATTATAAAAGCTGTCACCACGAAACCTAATAATTGTAAAATATGTACAAAATAAACATAAGGAGCAACTCTTGCATCAAATATAAAAAAATGTGCAGGTATGACTAAATTATGATACGAAGTATTATCGATTACAACATTTTTCTTCACAAAAATAAGAATCTGTCCTGAAATGACGGCAATGGTCATAATAACTGAACACAGGACTAATGTTCTTCTTGCAATTTTAGCACTTTTCAACATAATAAATCGTGTATCTTGTATTATATTAAACCAATCATATTTCATTTGTTCGACGCAGATGTATAATGGTTTTGTTTGCGATAAAGTAACGACGTATTTAATTATATATAATGCAAATATATTCATCATTGAAGCATCTTTAACTTTTTCAGTAAATTCATAATCTACCAAGAATACATACAATAATCCCGTCGAAACAAAAATAAATAATATAAATAGTGTACAAAAATTTAAAAACTTTTTACCAATTCGTAACAATATCGGATCTTGTGGTATAAATGGCCACATTCCTATTAATTTTAGAAGCCATTGATTATATTTAAATGCATACTCCCAGTCAACTTGATAATGTATATTTTGCACAATAATATTATATTTTTCCATCTATGTATTTGTTCTTTGGAGATATCAAATGGGAACTGTTTGTAGGCAGCTATTGCACATTTCTTTAGAACATACTTCTATACGGCGCATGCGCATACAAATGATAAATAATAAGACTGTTTATAAGTTTTTCATACTGCATGTGGTTAGTAAGGAATAGAAAACTTTAATTATAAGGTCAGTTTTTGATGACGTCTGTAAGTTTAAATGCTATAATTTCATATTTACCATACTAATTACAATAAACGTTATGTAGTAAGATAGTCAAATGCAATTGGAAATTGTATTATAAAATTAAAGAGAAAAAACTAAGAACAAAATTATCGAGACAAATATCAAATCAATAAAAGTAAATGTTTAACATTATAATTCCAGAATTTATCATACATGAAATTCATACTGCTTATAAAATATTATTGAAAAAATGTAATATTATTTATATACAATTTATATAATATCAGTTAACTATTTTATAATAATTAATTTATTGAATTTGAATACGAATATGTGTTATACATGAAAGAAGTGTATTAAAGTATTGGTTTATAGAATATAAAATAAAGGACATATACAAAGATGCATATTTTTGATGAATATTTTAAACTGAATCATTTTAAGAATTTTACACAGCTGCGGTAGTGTTTTAATAATCTGAGAATTTTATTATAATATCATTTTTAACCATCGATTCACATACAGGTAGAAAAAAAAGTATTAAAAATTACTCATAAAATATTAAATGTGTGACAGTAGTGTTCTATTTTGAAAGAATACATATAAAATTAGTAAAAATCACGTGTATTTTTGAGAAAATTTCTGATAGTTTGCGTATTATTTCAATTTTGAATGTCACTGTCACATATTTGCTATTTTGATGAGTAATTTTTAATACTTTTTTTTCTCCGTGTATTAAAATCTAAAAAGATTACATGAATTCTGTTACATGACATTTTCTATTAATAAATTTTATATCGGTCCTATTATATAATTTATAATTACTAAATTGTCTAAATTTGTTAACATTATTCTATTCATAATTTGCAGGAAATAGTAAAATGTATCATAAAAATTATACATAATAAGTCCACTTAATAAAAAAGTAGTTATAATTTTGTTATATGCTTGAAATAATTCTTTTCTTAAGAATATAAAAAAATCAAATTTATTCATTTAATTAATGGAAATTTTGTTCTGAATTGTTATTATTAATTGTACTGTTTATTACCTATGTGGATATTCTAGTATAGCGCAATATTGTATCAGTACTGAGAGCCATTCGTTTGACCGTCGATATCCAAATATGTGATTTTTTAAATTTGTTAACTTAATTTTTAATTAAATATAGCAAAATATTATCCTATACTGTAGGACAAAATTTATAGTTGTCCATAATATATACAATTTCAAATATCTACACATGTATTTTAAGATCATAGTCGATTTAATGATTGATCAACATAATGATTTGTAAGTAACCAATATAGCAGATAATTACATGTCATCACATAGTTGTCTGTGTTACACTTATAATTATATTATAATAATTTAAATATATATACCTCGGATTTGTGGTTTGGCTAGAATTTTGCATCAGTTTTGGAATTAATGTTTTTAAATCATTTTCACTTTTTTGAGGTAAAAATTCGACGTCGATTTCTTCAGTTAACGTAATATATAACAATATTATTTACATGAATAAAAAAGAAATATAGTTTAATCTATTAATTAGATAAATGTATAATAAAAATAATGTATGTATAATAAACATAAAATAATAAAAGTTAATTTAGAAATATTACACATTTATCACTTACCTATAAATTTATCAATTATATCCTCAGGCATATCCTATTTTTTTAAAATAGTACGAATATCCTGCGATTTAATGTTGTGTCAGTTGTTGTTCAGTTTCATATTTTATCTTTTTTTTCCGTGTGGTACTAGATTAAACCAATTTAAAGATTTTCAGTAGGAAAATAAATGTTATTGCATGTTCGGAAACTGACTGAAAGTACTGACAGTAATCGTGGGTCTTTCTTCTTCTCAAACTAGTTTATATGTGTATCTTTTCTTAACAAATTACTTGCAGTACTTTCAGTCAATTACGGAACATAGCCTTAATTAATCCACAGTTGGCCGAATTATAACTGGTTTTGTTGAAACTAATAAATGTATATAAAATAACTGTATATGTAATCGTTTGAAAGCTAATCGTTGGATGTAAAATATATCTGTATTTATATACTGTTCCTCTAAACGTTATGAATATACGTAATTTTATTTGAATAGCGTAGCTTTTGAAAACATGCAAACAATTTAAAGTGCGAAGATTTAACTTACTTAATTTACGTGGTGTTTAAATTAAGTCGGTTTCAGTCTTTTGGGGACAGTCCTTAAGGTGGTTCTTTAATCGTTTTTGATACATACTGCAAATTTCGTTATATTTTCGTTAATTTATTGAATACGTTAGTATTTGAAAAAAAAACGAATTTACTAATTACGTCGAGAATATCAATTGAAATTTTACATTTATTATAAAAAAGTAATTTCCCATCAACAAAAAATGTGGCAAATTCTTGAATTTTATTAAAAAGCAATATTTAATACTGGAATAAAAGAAAACACTATTCTCTTACATTAGATTTGAAGAACCCCCTTAAGTACTCGGATATCTTAATTTGAGTATACTACCTCAAAACACAATACTTAAATTGTGATAAATATTTATGTTATATTTTAAAAAAGTTAATTTATTAACAAAAAGCTAACAAAAAGCATTATAAAAATTTATTTCAGTAATTGTTTTAATTATATTTAAAGCGGTTCTTCAAATATAATGGACAGAATAGTTTTTATTATTTGTTTGTTTGTTTTTTATATGAAATTAATATGTATAAATGATTCAGGTCATTCTACATATACATATAGGAGTATTTTATTAATTAATTAAATATTAATTAAATATTTTGTAACGTTTTGTTGATACAGTTTCAGAGTACGATTTTTATCACCTCGAAAACGAGTCGGTTGACTACGCATTTAATACAATATTAAATTAATTTTTATTAAATTAAATAAATTCTCCTAAAATGAGAAAATTGTCTGAATTAATAAAAAAATATTTATTAAATAAATTAATAAAAATGTATCAAATGTCAAAATCGCTTGAAGGATCACCTTAAATTATATACTTCACAACAGCAATAAATTGTTAACTTGAAAGCTTCATTTACCAAGATTTCTTAAAGAGCATCCCTTCTGATTTTTCAAGTATTCTATTAAAATTGATATAAATTCGTAGTATATATTTCTTACAGAATATTATTTTATTACATTTTAACCTTTTGATGGTTCTCATTGGTTAAACCAGTTGAATCCCGATATCTCATTGACTGATGTCGATTACTATTAAAATTGTAAAACTTGTACAATGTGAAATCGTAAGATTAATGATGTACATAGTTCCCCTTAGAATTTTATTTTCTTAATGTATAATAAATAATACAATATGTTCTACGAAATAAAATTTTATATTTTATTGTACTACTAGTATATACTATTTTCGTAAACGATTATACAATGGTTGTTTATATGACTATCATAGAATTAAATAATTTGTAACACATTAGAAAAATAATATTTTAAGAATTTACAAGATTAAGTACTAATGATTATAATACTAACAATATTAAAACGCGTTTATATTTCATTAATTTAAACTTTTACTATTTATTTATTACTAATTTGATTTCATAATTAGATTTCATGAATACGAATCATAATTTATTAGATTTTTATTAATAATTACCTTAGACGGTTTAGTTTAATATAATAAATAAATAACATTCATATTTATTAGTGAATTTATGTTAATTTTAAACATCAAATTCAACAATTATTTGAATTTAAATATGTAAAATTATATTTAATAATACCATCAAAAAAATATACAAACTTAGTATGGACGTAAATAGTCAATATCACTAAAAATAGTGTTGGTTCTGCATTTCTACTTTACATTGGCTTATCGGAACATTACCTCGTCTCTTTGTATAAAAGCCCCAAGTAAAAATCTGGCAAGTTTTGTATAGTTTTGTAAAGACGCTCAGCAGGCTGAGGTTAGGTAAACTAATCTGGTTCAAACTTGCAATTAGCTCGCGATGCGCTAACCAGAAAAACTGGACAGAATTTCACTCATCAAAATCTAGTCAAGGGCTTGTTAAGATAATCTAGACGTCAACTAGTCTAGTATAACTATCAAAAACTAGACAGAAACTAATCAGTGAAAACTTACAAGTTAGCTTATGAAAACTAACAAAATAGCATCGCAAGATATTCGTGCATGGTGGGGGGAGCAACAGCGGCACGCAGCGGAGGGCAATGTTAAGCAACTAGACGACGAATATTACTTGGATGGGTAATCGTTTGTGATAAATACGTTTTTAATAATATATAGTAACATATTTTCATAGGAAAATATTGCTGATTTATTGCTTATATGATAGGTGGTTATGTGTTAACACGCATATCATTATAAAAAATAATTTAGTATTTGTTGTTGTCGTGATTGCAATTAGAAATTAACATAAATAATAGGAATGGCAAATGAACATACAGCTTAAAAACGTTATAGAAATTTTTCAGGTCCAATTAATACTGTAAATACATATTTTTTTATTTTTTATATTTGAAAATTGATTATTAATTTTTTATACAAAATATTTATAATAAAAAAAAATTACATAAATATTATATTTTCTATCTTGATAACAATTTTATTCCATGTTTCTTATGAATATTAGCCAACGTGATATAAAAATTAATTTAATAGCGTTTTATAATATTTATCAGTAAATGTAAAATTATAGTGGAATAGTGCCGGTTCAGTTTAAATGGTTAGCGCTTTTCAGTACAGAGCGTTACATTTCCTACGAGGCCCTGACAAGTACACCTAACTAGTCCCTAGCAACACAAATAGATAAACTATTCAGTGCCTTCTAAAAACTAACCACAATTTTTACTTGAGTGGAGTTATATTTTAGGGATTATATGATGTTAAAATAGTTATGGAAGTGTACAACAGGTCACATATAATCGAATATATTTATCAAAAAGATTTTTGAAACTTTTTACTTATGACTTCATATTTTGCTTTTAAAAATTAAAATAAATTAAATACAAATTTCTTTTGTGAATATCTGTTTCTTTACGATTCAAATCTTTAAAAAATAATGAATAAGACGAAATAATACGTAAAAGTACAATTAAACTCTAACTAATTTCTATTTTTTATTGTTTATTTTATTTTATAAATTAGATACTATACCTCCAATCTCATAAATCATTTATTAAAATCTATAATTGAATATAAATTATTGTATAAGAAGAAAAATTATTATATGTAATACCTGTCATTAATATTACTGAATTGATATACTTATATATATTACTCTCTTATACTTTAACAAAAATATAATCTTTATCAAGTATGGGTCACGAGAAATGTTATTGTTACTCACCTGTTAAAGATTGTAAAAGCACTTCGTTGTTTTTCTTTTAATAAAATATAACCTTGAATTGAACTCATTCTTTTGGACGCTTTCGACATATAGTACGATTGCCTGTGATACAAGGTTATAACTTTTCTTATTACACCCTGCGAACATAAATTGGACATTGTTTGTTGACGATGAAAAGGATCAAATGAAATATTCAAATGTATGAATTATCTACAGAATCTTGACCAAGCATGTTGAATTTTTGATAAGCGATAGAAAAAAAAGCTTCGATTCATTTTCAGGACGGGAGACACAGTACATTCCTTAAAAAATTAGGGGAGAAGAAAAAAATATTATTAACAGACAAGCAAGATTATTGAAATAATAAAGTATTAATACATTAAAATAAAATAAATAAAATCGTAGTTCGCACGGCCAATCTCAAGTCTGGTTTTAATTAATGATGAGCGTTAATTTCTATATTGAATTGAATAATTTACTTTTGATAAATGCAAAAATAATCTCGAAACAAGGAAAATAAATAAAAAAGAAGGCAAAAAAAGTTCAAATTGTAAATAAGTTTATTTGTCAATAATTTGCAAACGGATGTATAATACATTGATAAATATAACTTTACACATTTTATGAAACTAAATAATAAATGTCAGATAAATTATATTTTTTTTATATTTTTTTAGATTTTATCTTAAATTTGGATAACTAATGTTACCGCAAATATTAAGATTTAAATTAACACATTTTTTATATAAAAACTATCAAATAAACAATACAAATTATATAAATTAATTTAATTATCAAAAAATATAATTGTAAACAATCAAAAAAATTTATTATGTGATAAAAATTATTTTTTTATTATTAAAGCATTTTTAATTTAACGATTAAATCAAGTAGTAAAGTTTATTAAGTTTTATTTCGTATTTATTTAAGAGTTTTGTATTATCATAAAATTATTATGAAAGATAATGCTATTCGAAACAGCTGTTTGTTTAATTATAATAATTACAATTATAAAAATGCATGTACATGCAGATAATATACAAAATTTGAAGTGCACATTTTCACCTATAATAATTGTTTAGAGACATGTTTTAATATTAATATTAATATTACATGGAACAATTTTGTTCTTTATATATAAGTAACTTGACCGTAGCCAATTGGACTATTAAACTGATCTCATTAAAAGTTAAGTTAAAATTTATATATTATTTTTCTCAAACCATAAGCTTCATCAAAGTTCTTCGTAATAGAGATACTTATATAATTTATACGCGCAAGCGCTATTTGCAGTGACATTTGAATAACAAGTATCATTCAGTTACTCGTCGACGTTGTCAAAGCAAGTACTTCCATCATGAACTTAAATAGTGTCACTTTACGTAATCCGTATTATCAAATTGATTGGGAATATGCAATTAAATATAATCGATGGTTATTGTACATTTCAGGACTATGGCCAGTTAAATCAAACGATTCATTGTTGCTACGAATTAGCATTAGAATTTTAAATATATTTTTTTTGGTTGTTCTAATCATTTTTATAATATCTGGCTGTTTATACATTTACTTGACGGATTATGAATTCATAGATAAAATTAAAGATGCATCCATCATGAATATATTTAGTGGATACTTGATTAAATATATATTAACTATGACACTTTACCAATCCAAATCCATGCATAAATGCATTCAACAAATGCAATTTGATTGGATGAATATATTGAAAGACACGCGTGAAATAATGTTAAGTAACGCTAAAGTAGCCAAACGTGCCGTTGTAATATGTGTATCTTTCATGTCCTTTGCTGTTTTCTCAGGGCAGCTTATTTTATTTGTGAAGAAAAATGTTTCGATCAATAATGTCACGTATCATAAATTAGTAATACCTGCAGAATTTGTCATATTTGATGGAAGAATTGCTCCTTACGCTTATTATGTTCACGTATTACAATTTTTCGCGTGTTCAATGACAGGCTTGATAGTTCTTAATACGTCTACAGCCATTACATTTGCCATGCATGCTTGTGGTCAATGTGAAGGAATAAGCTATACAATAAAACATATTATGGACGATTATAATAATTCTATGAATAATTTGGATATTAAAATAGCTCACTTGGTAAAACGGCATTACCAGATATTAAGGTATTTTTTAATATTTATAATATTATCTGCACTACACTATGTATACTACATACACCATATTTTATGGGTTTTATGACATTAGTATGTATATTTAAAGTATTTTATTTGTTTTATTTTTTAATTAGAAACTAATCTTATTTATATAAAATGAAAATGAAAGTATTATCTTTAATTAATATGTTAATAGGTTTACATCCAATATGGAATATATTTTTACATGGATATTTTTTATAGAATGGTTTGAATTTATTGTTATAACGTGTTTCGGTAGCTATATTATAATAACGGTATATACAAAGTTATGTTTTAATTACACTCTACTTTCAATCAAAATAAGTATATTTTCTTTTTAATACGCAAATAATTGTTATATTAACGTATTGATAAATTTAGAAATATATATTACTTATACTGTTAACATTTTCAGAAATGATACAAAAAAATGATGTATAACTAGTCATTAAACTGTAGCTGCTAAAGTTACGAACACTTTTTTAATTAAATTATATTAAAGAAGTAAATCCTTCAATAATCTTATTTTGTAGCACTTCGAAATTTTATCTACCGAAGTAAATTATATAATTGCATACATTACCTGTAGTAGTTTTTAAAAAGAAAAATATTAGTAGTTTTAAGAAAAATCAGAGAAATAATACTCATAGAAATAATTGCATCTTGAGTGGAACAATTAACATCTCCAAACTAGTATGAATTATATTACTAATCGTTACTAATTTTTTTCTGTATTAAAACAATGTATTACGTGGTCACGATGTTGATTAAAATTTGAAGTTTTTTGACATTCGAATGAAACATGTTTTCCTTTCATTTTTAAAATTAAAGCATTGTTTGGTTGCAACAAATCGAAGTTTTAACAAAGTTTAGTTGAGATATTTCCATCATTTTAAATAAATAACATTTTTTAAGAAATTTTTAAAAACATCACATTAATTTCGTATATATTTTTGTTTTAATAACTATTTTTGATAGTCGTAGAATATTTTATTTTATTAATAGTAATATATTAAAAAAATGCATATATTCGTGACAGGATTTGAACTCGAGTATGGTTTTTTTTAAATAGAACTACTTTACTACCGAACTACTACTATTCATGACACTAATATATAATAGAGTATATCATTACTAACAAAACACAAAGTTAAAGCACTAAGTAAAGTTAAAATTTCTTGTTATCTTATTTTAACTGTTATAATCAAACAAAAAATGTAATACATCATTAACATAATATATCATTTAATAACGTTATAAATTTGTGAAATTTATTTATTTATTTATTTATAACAGTAGTATAGCTTATAATATTGCATCGCACAACAAGATTTTAAGCTAACACAGTTGCATACATTGATTTAATGTTATAAATTATAGTATATTAACAACTATAGAATTTATACGTTCTAATATTACGTAATCTAATATTACGATTAAATAAAAACACTAGACTATTTTTAAATACATATTTAAACTATTTAATGGATTAACACAAAACAATATTCTGTTACTTTAATAACAAAACACTATTTAAATATTAACGCGCGCGTAATAATTTTGTTCTGTTTTTATTTTGTTTTATCACGGGCAATATGCCTCAACATCTAAATATTCATTCTGTCAATGTGTATTCTCGAATCAGTGTCAAAGTTCCAATCAACCTCGATGATAATTAATTTCCATTAAAAAATATTTTGTTCGAGTTATATGTAGCAAAAGAATCGAACGAATCAATCTTAAGAATTTTAGACTGTTTGAATTTTTAAAGTTTTCAAACAAATATGTTCTCAAAATATGCCGATCCGACCTCTTCGTTCTAATTAAGAATTAAATCCAATTCGTCACTCCAAATCTTCATTTTTAATATTTGTGCACGTAGAGACTCGCATCCGACTCGAAACTCCAATTTTTGTCATTTTGCAACGGATATCATTGTAGTACCAACGTACAAAACATGGTTAATTTAGTCAAACATCAACATCAGACTCATGCAAAATCATAAAGGAAAGGATTAGTAAAAGTTAATAAATTTAGATATCTCGAGACAGGATTTCGAATAAAAATATAATAAGTTTTAATAAGTTGAGTAAAAAGTAACATTTAGTAACATGCATCAAGTTACAAGCTACTACTATCCATCAATCAATGGATAAACAATTCTATTTTTTAATCAATTGAACATAAATATAATTTATTTTAGTTGTTACTTTTTTAAATAATTACATATATATATATAAATATATATATTCTTTTAAAAATATATTGTAA
>JABFQC010002063.1:0-17126 GCA_022817085.1 Psilanteris sp. ZL-2020
GCAAATAAAGCTGTCGTTATTATATCAAATATTGCCGTGCCCCTACGAAAATCATTTCTAATACGTAAAAATGGATGGGGAATCAGAATATAGAAAAATAACGACGACGAAATTTACGACGGTCTCGATTATATTTCCGATAATAAATTGTAGTTGATATTTCAGAATTATATTTGTTTTTTTTCTCTTAGTACGGTTAATTAGATTTTCATGCTTATTTCCATTTTATATATCAGTAATTATACCGTATTTTAATGTTTTTCGTTGTTTTATTACGTATTATGATGTTTTTATAATTTTTTTTTTAGTGTATCGTTATTATAACGTTACAAACTTCAGCGACATGAAAAATAAACATCAGATCGAGAAAAGAAATAATACGTATAAAATATTTTTCAAAAATCTATGCAATGATTTTGAAATTGACCCCGCCAACCATCCCCTGGGGTGGGGGTGGGGGGCAACTTCAAAATCTGAAATGAGAACTCAGATTTTTCAGCAAGATGGAGCTCCACCTCACTGGGGTCGTAATGTACGTGGGTACTTAAATACAGTGTTTCCAAACAGATGGATCTGTCGAAGAGGATCAATTGAATGGCCTGCCAGATCACCAGATCTAACGCCTCTGGTTTTTTTTTTGCGGGGATATCTCAAAGATCGGGTTTTTCAAACTAAACCAAATAATTTAGACGAATTGTGTCAAAAAATCGTTGATGAATGTGAAATAATGCCTGCAGAATGTTTAACAAATTCTATCGGTCTTTTATCACCGACTGGCTTATTGTCAAGAAAAAAATGGCGAACAATTTGAACATCTGATATGAAAATCTGATAGAAATTACAAGGGGATTCACTTAAAATAAGCACCCCATGGGAACAAATGAATACTACGTCCACGTCGTTGTTCCTGGGTAACGCTAAAAGTATTTATTTTGATAAGCATATTGCATTTTAAAACAGCTTTTATAAAAAAAAATGAACACATTTTTATTTATTTTAGTTGACGTGTATTTCTCGAGAAATCACCTTTATCCCACTTATTTGGCCTTTTTTGATTTTTATCGATTACAGCGCCATCTCCAAACTGAAATACATTAACTCGTAGATCAAATTGGGGTACTTCTTTCTGGTGAATTCGAATCTGCGATAAAAAATGGGAGTTCTCATTTCAGATTTTTGAAAAATATTTTACACGTATTTTTTCTTTTTTCGATCTGATGTTTATTTTTCGAGATATTCATCCGTCCCGGAAAATTTTCCACACCCTATATAGTTGTATACATCTTAAAAATTTAAAATCTAGCATTGAATCATTTACTGGAATGATATCTTTAAACAGAACAATTTGCGATTTCTGCTGATATTCATTTTAGATATCTATTACACAACAACTCATTTGTTGAAGTGCATCCAGCAAAAGATTTTAGCTTTTATATTTAATATGTTTAAATATATATATATATATATGTTTTATTATTTATTTTATTAAGTAGAACTTAAAAGTAGAACTTACTTTTAAGTTGTTGTTTAAATATGAAATTTGGCAGCTTTGGTAAACGAAGATAAATTACAGGCACAGATGATGTCGATAATTTTGACCAATATTTTTGCACAAAACTTTAACTTTTTACTAAACTGAATCGAACATTTAGAAGAGCTGATTTTAGAACTAAAGATGAACTAAAATGAACGAAAGAAGAACTAAGAACTAATTCTGTCAGTGCCGTATATATACTAAATTTTTACTATAAGAAACGTCGAAAAAAAGTGGAGAAAAACTAAAAAAACTACTTTTACTTTTTGACATTATCAAAATTCAAAATTTAAAAATTTAAAATTTAATATTTTTCGAAATATTGGGAAAAGCACAAGGTGATATAAAAATAAGCCATTATAATTGTAAATCATGCGATTTTATGCGAGTTTCTAACATACAAATTTGGGCCTTAAATATTTGAATATATATCTTGGCCTTTTGCTTGTTAGCGATAGTCGTATATCATAACATTAAACAATCTGGTAATGAGCCAATATAAATAAATATTTTATAAATCAACATTTAAAAACCAAATTAGAATATTATCTTAAAAGTTATTAATTTAACAAAAAATAAAATAAATATATATTCATTACACATTAAAGCTAAATATATTTTAATTGTTCAATACATCTGAGTAATAATTTTTAAGCACAAACTCTTGGCGTCTTACTTTTTCTAAATGTGCATATTCATAGTTATTTTTCGTGCATAAAATTTACATTCACATATAAACCAAGTTTGAATTATTATTGATTATTTGTGACATTACTTGTGGACTTGTTTTATTAACTTTTTCAGAAGCCAATTCATAAAAAATTAGGATTTTGTTAAAATTATCCATTAAATGATATAAAAGTTGGATTTCTAAGAATTACGCGTAACGGTCGGCTATCTACGGTTATAGCGGACATTTTATAATTTTAACAACCTTGGATCGCCGGACTGTTTCCGCGAGCATTGATATGTTATTAAGATATGTTGTGAAGATTAATATATTTATAAACTTTATGCACGATTAACAATATTAATTAGTAGAAGGTGGTCTAAAACTGTATATAATATGTCAGAAAAAGAAAAAAGAAAAAGAAAATTTATAATAATCATATCTTATATATATTATAAATTATCACTATAATATACATGAAACATAACATTTCCAATATATATCTTATTAAAAAAAACCTTTTGGAGTCAGGTAACGGATCAAAGATACGATATTTTTTCGATTTTGTAATATCAATGGAAGGAGGAGGTGAAGCATTATAAAAACAAAATGATTAAAGCAAATTTTTACGTTGTCCATCATAATTTTTATAGACCGAAACATTTTGATTCCGAAAATATATTATTTTTACGACTTTGCTTTTTATAATTCGGATTGTAATTACCCGAGATATGACAGTTGAAGTGAAAAAAGATATTAAAATGTAAAAAAATAAATGTATACAAATTATTTTTTATTTCAATAATAATAAACCGAAAATAATATTTATTTAACATATAATATGCGCCGTTTCATGGTGTACATTGTAATATTTATAAAAATGTAATTAGAGTTATTCTAATTTTTATAAAAATCCCACATGTTGGAAAACTATCGGCGGACTTTTCAAGTCCGGTTATTGCATCCGGGTCTTCAATTGCTACTCGGTATTGTCTAGTTTCTTTTGTATTCTGAAATAATGAGGACAATTTTGGTCAGTAGCCACATGGTTCTCATCTAAATCTAAAATCAATTTATTTTTTTTTATTTACACAATTTATACATTTTTTTATTTTATTTTTGTTTGGACATTCAATGCTTTTATGCTTTTAGCGCAGTAATTACAAGTTGTGTCCTTTTTAAATGTTGTGTTTGAGTGACCATATCCCCAACAACTAAAACATCTTACATTTATGACGTCAAATACTTTACATCTTTGCCATCTTAAATATAAAAGTCCTTCGTTCAAAAGTTGTTGATGTGCAACACTACCCATTTTTAAAATCATTGAATAAGTGTTATTATTTTTACTATTTTCATTTTATAATTTATTTTTTGAACAATTTTTACTTCACTGTCATGTTTTAATATTTCATTTTTTTTTAATTTTGATAGCAATTCTTCTTCTGTTTCATGAAACATCAGAATTGATAACAATTTTTAAATTATTTTTATTTTTAACACTTGATTCAATAACATTTTCCTCCTTTTCTTTTTAATTTCTTTTTTTAAATTATTCCTATTTTCTTTTTTATCACAATATATAATCACTGTGTCTTTTTTACGAGTTTTAATATTCCTTATTCCCAAATTTAATTTCGCGACATCTATATTTTCTTTTAAATTGTTAATGATATTTACCGCATTCTCGTTATTTTGTTGATTTTATTATAATATTATTATTTATTTTTCAGAGTATCTGAATATGATAATTTATTATTTTGTTCATATTTATTATTTTTTATTTTTAAAATTTCATTTTTCAATTGTTTAATTTCATTTTTTAATTCTTCCGTTTGTTCATTTAAAATTTTATTTATATACTCTTTCAAGTCGTCAAATACATTTTATAGTTGAGAGGGTGTCATTTGTTTGACACCAACAATTTCCATCCCCTCTTCACCACCGTCACTCTCATCCGATTTTCGTCTCTTACACTCTTTTTTTATTTTTATCTTTTACTCCCTTATTACTCCATATCGTACAACCCATTATGTCACCGCTCTCATATCATTTTCATAGACATTTCTATCTATTTTACATTGTTTATGGTAGGAGCGTTGACATTTCTCGTATTTTGTACCATTTTTTACAGCCATGTACAGTTCTATAAGCGCTGAAGGCTACCTGACGTTATGCTCACGTCATTATTTAGTCACGTGATAGATGTGCTACATACATACATATGTGCATACTTCTAATTTCCAGTTCCTTTTTTGATTTGATGGATTTGACCCGTACATATTAAACCCATATAAAAAATGTTTAAAAATATGTACAAATATATTATATATGTATTTAAATTGTCGAATATTTAAACAAATATGTAACAAGTAATAATTATGCAATCAATTTGTATTACATATTTTCTAGAAATTAAAATATAGGTTCATAACATATTAAGATTAAAATAAATTTCAAAAATTTTATAAATATTTGATTTTATTAGAATTAATCAATTTTAGATCAATCAAAGCCGCTGGTCCCCTTCGGCGGAGCATAGGGGGATCAGCGTAGGCGGCCCGATGTATCGGGCTCTCCGGCAATTGGCCCTTGTTAACCTCTGTCTCAGCATTTTGGAACAGGTAAAGATTCGTTGATTAAAATCCGTGGCTGGTACCACGGCTCACGTGGTATCGGCCCAGGGTCCGACTATCCTGGTTCGCTATTTCATGGCTGACTTGAGACAGCACCCTAGATACCACTTGCGGTCCATCATAACGAGGCGCCAATTTGGCGGCGTGATATTCCGCCGCCGAAGAGAGCTCGTGATGCAGTCGAAGCACCGTCTCTCCCTCAGCGAAACGACTATCGCAACTTCTTCGTGGCCCAAATCACTGCCAAGCACTCACACTCCGTGATCGAGTAGTTTGCAGTCAGAAATCCAGGTCGAAGTCAGGGAAGATCAGAGCACGAACCAACGGTACCAAGACGCCATCCCCAGGAATCGTCTAAGTTGGGCGATGTTGCGGGGTGGAGAAAACTTCAACACGGGGCTAATCTTTTCCGGATCCTTCTGGCGGTCATTGCTGTTGACCGGGAAGCCCAGGTATCTCACCTCGGGGACGCAAAAGTGGTATTTCTCTTGGTTGAACGTCAGTCCAGCACGGACGATCCGAGTGAACACCTGGCGCATTAGGGCGAGGTGCGCCTCAAACGTCTCGCTGACGACTATGATGTCGTCCAGATATGCGTACGCCCTGGGCGCTAGCTCAGCGCCAATCAGGCTGTCCAGTAAGCGTTAAAAAATGGCCGGGGCTCCAGACAGGCCATATGGCATCCGCCGAAACTAGAAAAGACCCAGTCCCGGCACCGAGAACGCGGTAACCTCCTTGCTGGACTCCTCCAAGGTGATCTGGAATTACGCCTGTCTCAGATCGATGGTGGATATGTATCGGTCCAATCTGAGCATCGCCAAGATGGTGGCCATGTCCGGGAGCGGGTAGGCGTCCTTTTTTGAGGCTGCGTTCACCTTCCGGAAGTCCAGACAGAACCGGAAGGAGCTGGTAGATTGCGGACCATCATCACTGGAAGATGGCTCTACAAAGGAAGTCCTCCGCGCTAGTCTCGATACCTCGCGGGAATGTAAGGCGCCAGTCGCGGATAATCCATCGTGGATCCCTCGTGACGACTGGCGCTACCAACTCTCTGGGCTGGTGTAGGGACTGCGACCAGGGAGCTGGCGCCGTTGCGCCATGGACCCAAGGGTCGGATCTTGCATCAGCGTACGCGCTGACGGCCCTTCTTCCCGCTCCATGGGCGACCCTTCGTTCCCCGACCAGGCGTCCGCCTCTCGAATGGTGGAGCTGAACGGCCTCTGCTCCTGGAGCGGTGGCCCTAGGTCCTCGTATCCCAGCACCGCCATCATCGTCGTATCACGGTAGCGACTGCCCACGTGACCGTGGCCGTAGTGGTCATGCATGTTTCCCGTGTTCCTGCTATCTTTGCACCCCCTATAACAGGTGCGGTGCCAGCTGCGTGGACGTCAGCCGCCTAGCCACTTCAACGTTGGCGCCCCCGATGCAGCGCCACTCCTTTGCACCTCGCCCTCGTGGGTATTCCTCGAGAGAGATCTTTCATGGTCTTCTAAACGTCCGGAGACAATCATCAAATGCATGATACTTTTACTCGCCAACTCAAAAATGATACTCTTAGTTAAATGATTTTGCAACGCCTGCTCATTACCTTTGCCAAACCCACCCGTGTAAAAGCCCTTGAAAAGCTTCAAACATGTAAACTCGTGGCAGAGGACTCTTTTATCTGAGCGCATCCTACACTTCCAACACTGTGCCAACTGGTCCGGATCAGTACAAACCAACCGGATGCCTTTGAAAAACTGTGCTTCCATAGCCAAGCATATAGGTTCCAGTAAAGTTTAATTTTCTGTGAAACCAACTGGCCTACAACATCTATCTCGCATAGGTGCATACTACTCCCTCTCGTGAACAACGGTAACACACAAAGGGTCCAATAGATATGTGGCAACGTGCCTTGTAACAGGAGCTAGTTCGAATTCCATACATCAGGTCATCGCATCCATACATCCAGGTACCTTGGCAAAGGAAGGTAAACAGGAACGATCACATGCTTCTCGGATGGGTACATAAGACTCCCTGTCGTGGGCAACGGCAATGCATGAATGGTCTAATAAAGATGTCTTAAAAAAGAGTGTTGTATAAGCAATATGTTATGCATCCCATTAATCACTATTCTCTTCCTAATTAGATGTCTATCATTCTTTTTATGCCTCTTCCCAGTTCTCTCTTCGGCTCTCCTAGGCTCTGTTCCCATATAATTAAACTTAAAATAAGATCGATTAAATATTAAAATAACGGTAACGGAAGAATGCAAAAGAAAATTAGACTCCAAACTCCTTAGACTAATTCCAAACTGATACTTGAAGTTGAGAGCCCCACTCCGCCTATTCACCACCTTTGCGGGCCTCTCATACAAAAATAATTTTGTTGCGATTTAGACATGCTGACTCAGGGCAGATGAATCTCTTGCGAAGTTGTATTCTGCACTTTCAATAACGTGTCCATTGGTCCGGATCCGCAGAAACCAACAGAATCATTTCAAATATTACACCTTCTAATTAAGCATCTGGGTCTCCAGAGGGTTCGGTATTGCAATCTTACTCTAGATAAAAAGCACTCACTCGGTCAACACTCGATCGGTATTTCAAATATCACATTTAATACATTATAAAATAAGTGTCACATAACATTGCATTTTATAAAAAATGCAATTTTTATTACTGCTATAAAAACACACTATTCCGTTACATTAGACTCTAAGAACCCCCTTAAATATTAAATTTTTATTTATTAAAAATTCTTTTTTTTTTACACAGTTCGGAAAATTGTTAAACAAACTTATTAATTATTTTGTGAACTAAACGTTTTATCACCTCGTAAACGAGTTCAAATATTCCGATATAAATATTGCACTTTCATTTTTTAATCGAAAGCATAAAAAGTAGGAGAATTGGCACACGTTTAGTTTTTTAACTTATTCTTTAATTTAATAATCTATTTAATAAGTAAATTGCAATTTTAACTAATATTTAAGATGTGATGTGATAGAATTAGGATACTGTAATACAGAATTATTAAATAACTATTAATTAACATTTGTTGATAACATTGTTAACTTAATATTATTGAAAGCTCTTAACAGATCAACGTTAACTTGAAAAACATTAGCTAAATTATGTAAGAAACATTAATATATAAAGTAACGTGAAATAAACATGTTATAATTAAAAACATTAAAATTCATTCCTAGATAATTGATTACTATTAAACAACTATTAAATATTATTGTGATGCAATTTATTTTCTAATATTGGAAAATATCTTTTTCTGTCTGAAATGATCTAATAAATTGGTTTAACTCATAATAAATTTATATGAATAATAAATTTTGTTGGTAGAAAAAAGATCATTAATTTAATTTTGTTTTGTTTTTATTATATTAATATTTTATTACGTTATTAAATAATTATATTTTATTTGGTCCAATTATAGTCTTTATTCTGCCGATCCATGGACATTTCCGTGAGAATCACGATTTTTGGTACCATTCGTCTGCTGAACGCTCTGTTGACGTCATGACTGATGTTGTAAACGAATTAGGAATTCTTATTTTGCAACAGCACGTTAGTCATGGAAATGTTGCGTTTTCCCCTTCTGGCGTAAGTTTTGTACTTATAGCTTTGTATGAAGGATGTGCTGGAAGAGGTAGACTACAAATTGGTCATGCATTAGGTTTACCTCGAAGTGATCAAGTAACTAGAATAGGAATGAGAGATATACATCGCCGACTCAGAGTAAGTATTACTTTATTTAAAATAATTTAATTTAGTTAATTCAGTATCATTGTATTTTATTTACTTTTAAATACTTTTTCATTTATTTTTTTCGAAATACTGTACAAAATAATGTATACTATAAATCAAAAATGAATTGTTTTGCATTGATCAAAATTGAATTTTGTATATAATTTTTAGACTACAATTTTAAATTATTGTCTAAAATATTTCAACTTCATACATGCTTATTACAAATTATTCTTCTACATGCAGACAAAAAATTAAATAGAAATTACTGTTCGGTTGAAGTACAATTTATGGGACTGAATGACAGCTCGAACTTTACTTAAAATATTATTAAGTTTAAATAATTTATTTCTTAAGAAGGATGTCCACAAGGTTGTTTCCATATTAGAGTGAGGTTCAATCTGATGATTATTCTGCAAACCCTGTGAATACATCCTGTCTCAGAGAAAAAATTAAATAACTATTTTATAATGAATCTTTTATAATTATCTACGAGTTATGCGGTAGATTGGGCTGAACTCTGAGCTGAGCCCCCCGCATTCTCTTGTGAGGGTGGCCGAAAGCCGCCCGATGTGCTGCGCTCAAAAAAAATTTTGGCATACCCATAACTATGGGCCCAAATAGGCCGCATCCTCATTTGCACCGAAGGGTATATTATATATAACAACTATTTATATAAAAACAAAAATAGATTACAAACAATACCGCACATCTTGAAAAAAAAAGTTTTAACAAAAAAAACTGATTAACAAAATTTCAAAGAAAAACAAAAAAAATTAAAACATAATTCAACCCAATAGTTGAAAGCAGCGCTATGCAACTGTTTATTTAATGCTATTGTAAAACTGTTCCACAAAAAGTATCAGCCGGCGAGGGCGCTGCACACGGTTGATCGATTCATATAGAAACATAACCTTAAAAATCTGATCAAAATTATTAAAATAATGTATAAAAAGGACGTTGTGTACATATAAAATGACACATTATTCTATAAAAATAATACAGATATTTATTATAATAGTTTTCATATAAAATTGTTATGTTATGTTTCGATCTACCTTATACAGCGCTATCTGGTGAGTGAGATTTAATTGTACCGAAGAATTTGGCCAGTTACACTCCCCTGGTTGAAAGTTACCTCAAAACTTGTTCAAAATACCAGCCCAATAAATATTGACGTAGTTGCGGCGATGCTAGGCCGCTCTAAGACCTCGTACTTTTGGTTTGACTAGATTTTTAAGCGGGTGGGGTGGTAAGGTGCAGCCCCCTCATTCATCTCCCCACAGGACGAGAAGAAGTACGTTTGTCCTCGTCATTGGGCTTGAAGACCGGGTTGAGATGAACGTAAATAAGAGGGCAACAATGGGATACGAAAGGAATGAAAGAGGCACCAAGTGCGGACCTAGTTACTTAAAAAGGAACTTCGCGATTCGCGCACAATTACGGCGAAACTCGCCGTAAAACATATTAGTTTTCGGTCAGCAGCCAACTGCATTTTAGAATTTTTACTGCTAAGGGAAGAGTGTAATGCTCCGAAAGGAGAATTTAGTGTTCTACTTGACCGAGGAACTGCTAAGCATGTTTGGTGTAGTGCTCTTCTGTCTCCCTAGTAAGATCGCTACCAGAAAGTGTGATATTTAAAGGAAAGATCCTTTAACCCTGAGCGAAGAACCGCTAGTGAAAAGATAATTAGGCATGTGTTGAGCGAAGGATGGCTAACACAGATTGCCGGGGTACAACTCGATGGTTTTACAACCCTGAATCTTTCCCTTACATTTTGAATTTTTTTGTTTTTTATTTTTTAAGTTCAAATAATGTACATCAAACGGAAATCCACTCTAATCGAATTTTGTAAATATAGTATTGATCCTATTGAGAAAACAGAAACGTAGATTTCGATTAATTGAAATTGAATTGAAAAATTAATTGAAAACATTGTTTTAATTATAATACAAATATTAATTAATTAATTATTTACAGTGTTATATATTTATTAATGAACCAAATAATGTTATCTCCTAATATTTTACCGACATTGCAGTATGCCCGTCATATAATCGAGAACGATCACAACCCGCCCTATCCGACTTAAGGAAAAAACAAAAATTAAAAAAATTAAAAATGAATTATACAATTTTATAAAATAGTATTATGTTGAACATAAACAGTTATGTTTAATATGCGGTTTTCATTTCATATTATATCATGTAAAATTAGGTGATATAGTATAAACATAAAATAAAGTTAATTGTTACGGTAATTATTTACAGAATAAATTGATTTAATTTTTTTAAAGTAAATTTCATTCCCTTTGCTTTGCTTTTATTTTTTTGTTGTTTTCTACTAAAGTCAGTCGAGATGATAGTGGTGCCATCTTCTCGTACGTCACATTTACGTCATAATAACACAAATCTGACAAAGCTGGAGGGCTGATCACAACAAACGTCGCTCAATAGCAACTATATTAAAGTTGCTGCTATTATGGTGAATCTGGCATCACTTGGGACTATGACTATATTTAGAGTAATTTAACATTCGGCTTTTGTTAAAATTATCCATTTAGTGAATTATCCAAAGGCGGATCGCCAAGAGTTTTTTGCTTCAGAATGTTTAAACAAATGTATTGTTTAATTAAAACATTTACTGTTAATGTGTAACGAATATATATATTTCTTTCTTTTATATTAAATTCATGACCTGAATTGATATTCTAATTTGTTTTTTAAAAGTTGATTTTATATATTTTTAATTTATTATATTGGCTCATTACTAGATTTCATATTTTTTAAGCAAATTTTTACAAATACACTTGTTAGGAGTAATGAGTGTCACACATCTTTGCTCATCTTTGTTTTACCTTGTCAAGGTAATTTCATTTTCATTTTGCATGTGTCAGATTTTTTGTGTATAGAAAAATATGTATTTACTATATGTATGTATATGTGTTTGTATTAATAAAGAGAATAAAAACAAATATTTTAATCTATAGTAAATATTATACAAAATATATATAAGTAAAACATTCTTAATGATTATATAAAATATTAATTCTATACAATTATATACGGTTAATATAATTTTACAATATAGTTGTTCTAGATTGTTATACATAACCGGCATATTACACATGTCTTTATTGTGTTGAAATATATAACTGGTCTTAGCACGCAACCATATTTCACCGTTTAAATTCGTTATATCTCTAAAAGTTATTGACAAATTAACGTGAAATTTTTCATAACATTTGTTCATACGTTACTGAAAAACTTTGTCGCTTGAAGTTTTTTAAACAATAACTTTCGTCGCATATATTTATATTCTAAGATAAAAATGTATAACTTTTAATAACATTAAATTATTAATAATAAATTAAACAATTTAATTATTTTGTGTTCATATTTAGAATCAATAATGTTTTATAATAAAAAACAAGAAAAAATAAATACATTCCATTAATATTTGCATTTGTAATCGCGATTTATGTTTTATTAGACATAAGATGTTCAATTGACTAATATTGGTGCGTCTATGAAAGGCTTAATAGGTGTATATCTATATACACCACATTTCAATTCTCTCTTCTATCAGACTTAATTACTAGAATAAACACGGGTGTAGGTCTATCATTTCGATAGACAGAAAAAAGCATTTACGGATGAGATGATATTAAAAATAATATAACTTCATTTTTATTTCATTTTATCAAGTTTTCTACATAATAATAAACCTAATTATAATGAACCACTTTTAGGACTTGTATAATACATATAATAGTAATATAATATATATTACGCTTTGTACAATATATATATTGTACAAATGACATATAAAATCAAATAAAATAAATAAATATATTTTTATAAAAATAAAAGAATGATAAATAATAAAAAATAAAATGAACATTTGTCTAGATCTTATTATTACGAAATTTAAATTCAAATTTAATATTTATTTTTGCAAGGGTTCTCGAGAGTGGCTAGAATTTAGTACTGAAATGAGTTTTATTAAAACGATGTAAAGAAACAAGTTAAACTGGCGGATAAAATGAGCGAAACATACTCATGGAACCAATAATTCATAGATCAACTAAGAGACTACTGTTACGTTCAGACTTAAATATCAATAAATAATAATAAATGATCAACTAATTTAATGACGTCCCTGTTCTGGGGCCACTTGTTACATTCCGACTTAAATATTAAGTATTATAGTTATTAAATAAATTAAATGAGGAATTTGTCGGGTTCGTTGTGAACGTAGACAAAAATATAATCAATTATTTGAGTGACTAAAGTCAAGTCGTTTAATGAATTCAAAATTCAGAAATATCCTTTTACAATCATTAATATGTAATTTATGAATTGATTATTAATATTTAAGCATATAAATCTAGTTTTTAAAAACTAGTTAATAATTTATTAACTATAATAATGTCATTTCATTATTATTTTTATTTCTAAATAATTAATCTTATTTACACAATAAACTAATCTTATTTGAACAAAAAAATAATTATTTTAATTTTTTAATTTCTCAGATATTCCTTATGATGTACAAAGCGGCCAAAGGAGAAATCTCATTGAAATTAAATAATAAAAATCAAAAAAAGAAAAAGAAAAAACGAATATAAAATTAAAGAAAAAATAGCAAATTCTATATTATCAATATTATTCCATATTAAAAGAAAACCTTTGATTTGTTGATTTCGGGGTCGATGTTTTTCAAAAAAGAATAACCGAATGAATGAGTCTAAATAACGAATGAATCTCCAATTAAGCTGTATTAATCTGTTACGAGAGAACCCCGCAAAGTCACTAAAGCGTCATCTCGCGTTAAAAGGCATAAAACCTCAGACCTCATAATTTTTAAGGAAAAACAAAAACTTTAAAATTACTGGTCTGTCCTCGAAACTGCCGTTAAATCAATTCGTTATTTTGAGCCCTGACCTCGAAACTGCCACCCGCATAAACAATAACATTATTTAAATACACTGAAAAAATCTGTATTATTTGGTACAACTGAATTCAGTTGTATTTCAGTTCAGTTTTGAGTTGAAACTAGTTCAGTTGACTTAACTGTAATTTCAGTTATTTAAATTAAGCCTTGCAGTTGTTTGTACTGTAATTTAAAGTTGATCTAAAAGAAATTACATTTTTCGTTCAATCAACTGTAAATCTCAGTAAATTTGGTAACTACAGATAAAATCTTGTTGTATAAACTATTAAATGTACTTTTCAATGTATAAATCCCATACGGAACAGACACATTTAGAAATCTGCTAGAGATTGTTAGGCTTGGTATAGAAGAAGTTACAAAAAAGGTGTTTGACGCTTACAAAACTGTTTAAAATCTTCCTAATATCACGTATAGTGGGTCAGATTTCGGTTTTCAAAACGTTGCTAGAAACGTTACATATTAGAATAGATAAGGTTTTATAAACATCATTTTTATACATAACCTAAAAACTAGACAAGACATATTACTGTCTCGTTAGGTTATTATATACAAAATTTTGTATATTTGGTTCAGTTATATGCCGCTTATTATTTACTTTAATTCCCAGAAAAAGTGTGAATCCAAAATTAATGTACATATAGTGCATTTATCGTATGTTTTTACAGCAAGCTGCTGAAGGCAATATTATAAATAAGAAATATTATCTTATAATTAATCTTTATATTATATACTTTATATTATATTTAATAAAATTATTAGTATCGTATAAACTGTAGTATCAACTGCAAGATTACATTTAACAAAGACAGTTTTGTATATACATGTAAATACAACAAGAGTTTATAGTTAATCCAACGGAACATAACTATTACTTCAAATGAATTAAATTCATTTAAATAAACTCCATCATATCTGTAGTGTCATGTACAACTGTACTCTACAGTTCGTATAACAAATTTTTTTTCTCAGTGTAATAAAAAAATGGTTTCCTGTCCTCAAACATGCCGTTAGTTAAATTTATGCCAATATATAACAGATATAAATTGCTAATATATGCATTCATTCTTTATAATTATAATTAATTATAATTAATTATTATTTCTTAAAACAACAGAATTTGTTTGTAACCCGTTTTCCTAATATTAAAGTACATTATAAATTAAATTTTATATATAATAGAATTTACACGTTACATTATTAATTCTAACACTTCATTTATTATTATTAATTGTTTGCTTAATTCATTTATGAAGCAAAATTTCATAATTTCAAACAGCCCCTTTATGCTGCAATCAAAGCGGGAGATGAGAACCCTTTATCCTATAACACGCGCTCGCTCGCGCCTTTGCGCATGTGCGTAGTAATTGCTTCCGAATGGTCGCGTACCTCATTCGACTCACGAGTCCAGCCGAACGAGGGAAACACGGACAGAAGTGCGAGTATAGTAGAATACAACCTGACCGCTCTGAATAGGGGTTACAAACTTCAGTACAGTGATGCCAGAATGGGCACTGCGGCTCCCCTTCCCCTTAGCTGGTCGCCTCCCCACTATACGGCTTTTAACAAAAGCATACGTTGCGCCGCTTACCGCGTCTTTGAAAACACGTAGTACAGGATCGGTAAAGTCGTTACCGACATCGACGAATAATCGATGTAATAATAAATGGATGTATTTTTTTCAGTTAAATGAAAATTTAATTGTAAAATACATTAACTATGTACCAAAATTTTAATATTAATGTTGATTAATTAATAAAGTATTCATATAAACAAATTCAGAATCTAATATTTTTTAATAATATAATTTTTCCCTTTTGAATTAATCTTAATTTTATTAAATTATTTTATTTATATTATTACATTTAATTCTTTCATGATTAATTATTCGAATTTAAATTTACCGCCAACCTCATTCATTGTTCGTTTAGTTCTAAACAGCTATAGAGGCGTTAGCGTCGCTCAAATAAAGGAACATATTGATTATATGGAACATTGCACTCACTGACATAAGTGAATCATTACACATTCAAGTAGAGAGTGTAAATGTGTTAACCAATAGCAGCGTCAGTGTTAACCTATGCTACTCATAGCAGCTGAGTATAGGACAACCTCGATTTCGCTTTAGAAGGAAGAATCGATCCAGGATCCGAAACGAGAGCAGTGGCCATTTCGAAAGAGTTGAACAATCCGTATAATTGCTCTATGAGATAATCAACTCGGGAGCCGCTGCTTTTAGTCGCTATGATTATTTTCAAAATTAAATAGCAGTGCGGAGTAACCGGACTCACGGACGACGAACGCTTTAATGCCAAGATAATGTGCTTATAATTGAATTTCGAACATATATATATAATGTGCGAACAGTCAATTTCGGAATGCGCAGAAAAGAAATATATAATGATTTCAAATGTATGATTCGATGGGGAAACACTTGTTGTGATACAAAATAAGCGGTGACTTAGATAAAGGAGTATTTAAAAAAACTTCGCCGTGGAAAGAGTATTCATTGGAGAATGGTGAGTTGAGTCGTTCAATTCAGAGGTTTAAGCAAATATGGCTCATAGATTTCCTTTTTAACATGGCTGGTCGCCTGGCTGGCGACCGGTGACGAATTCGATATATCGAATTCTGATGCCGAATAGTTCGGTCCTCTCCGCTCATGATTTCCTTTCCTCCCGTCGTGATGTAACTGCGACAAAGCCTGACGGTGGGAAGAGGAAGATGGATACTTGGCCACGTGGTACACAATTTCTTCCAAATTTTTATAAAAATCCTTCCAATCGCCGTAAGAATAAATAGATCCACACAAATCACGTGGGGGTTACCATGTTTGCGTTAATATAAGGGGTTAGCATAGTACAGCCCTTTTAAACGCTTAATATGTTTGGGGAAGTCTCTTTAACAACAAAAAAAGAACACACTCTACTTTATAACTATTCAACAATTTATTATTAATTGTACACAAAAAAAATAATATTACTAATAACGTTTTAACAGTAATACCCCAACTAAAAACGCACGTAATTATCACGCAATCGAACCATTTCAAAGCTAATTTAATTTGTCTCTAAGGTACAAAAATAACGGACACATAATATTAGCAAAAAAATATACAATAAATCAAAATAATTACAAATACAGAATACACCGCAAATGAATAAATAAACTCGATAATTATCGGAACAGGTATACTGTCCACCGCAAAGCTCCTTTATCATTTCGTTGAAAGTTTTTCCTCTATTGACTATTCATCCTCTAATATTATAATTTTTGGTGACTTCAACAGTAATTTACTTATCCTTGTATCTTAAATGATAACATTCAGATTCACCATATGTTATATTCACATACTTTGTTTAATTTATGTATTATTGCCTCATAATCTAATCTTTATCGTTATTCACAGTCTGCTTATCCCTTTCTATTTGGACAAGAAATTTTATTTCTGAAGTATAAAATATCTTGTTCTCTACCTTTAATCAAGCAGGTTTTCTTACGAAACTTCTCAAAACATAATTTAACTAAACTTTGTGAGTCTTTAACTGAACATAAGCAACTTTGTAGACATGATAATGTAACCTATACTC
>JABFQC010002064.1:0-17126 GCA_022817085.1 Psilanteris sp. ZL-2020
GTTATATACTTAAACATAAATATTTATACATTATAGATAATAGATTAGATGCATTAGAATGCGATTAAAAATAGTCATTTTATACTTCATTATAAGAAACATAAAATACTCCAACAAATACAATCGATAACTATTGTAGATAAACTTGATCCCTGAAAGTTTTGAAGAATATGTACATGCACTATCGGATATACTAAAACTTCAGAATAAAATTGCATCAAAATTACGTTTAAACCATCTAAGATTGTACGCTTTTACCAATACTACTATTACTTTACTTTGTAACATATACTCAATTAAAATAAAGTTTTAATTGGCAGATAATACAAAGTTTTTCCCGCCAAATCAAAAACTTATATTACAAAAATACTATAAAAACTTTTGTCGAAATGTAAGTTTATTATCTAATCTTAAAGAAACTATCTTTAAGACGCTACCTAATATTTATTTCAACCTTTTAACTTTTATTTGGACTTTATTCCATGAGTTATAAATAAAAAAAATAATTTTATTAATATATAATCTATATATATGCGTATCATTATGTTTGACCTCAGAAAACAATATTATGTTTTAAATGTATATACATGTTTATATTAAGTTATACGAACTTAAATCTGTCCAAGTTTAAATTATTTTTACAAAAATTTATTTAATAAATTTATATTTAAAAAAAAATTGTTTTTAAAAATTTAGCTACCAACTTTTCCATCTGAATAAATTTAGATAAATCCGTCGTTGATTTTGACAAAGATGGCCAAAAATTGACTTTTTAATTTTAATCGAAATGACTATAGATACGCGCAGAGAAAAGATATATGTTGATTCGACCAAAATTTTGTTCATTTTACTAAAATTTGGTTGAATGTACCAAATACTTTGTAAATATAACAAAATTTTGGTCGAATCAACATATATCTTTTCTCTGCGCGTATCTATAGTCATTTCGATTAAAAATGAAAAGTCAATTATTGGCCATCTTTGTCAAAATCAACGACTATCCCCCTTCCAAAAATTCAGTTTCTGGTCAAAATAAATAATAAACTTCCTCAAATCGTTTAAACTTACTTTATATCAACAGATGTGATCATTAGAAGTATTAACACACCAATAAAACGGATTTTGACTCATTTTGAAAAGTTTTTGCTTTTTAATTGAAAAAGAATTTTTCTTCCACGAAATTATACTATTTTAATACGCATTTAATACGCAAATATTAATTTAATATCCGTAGTATATTATACGTATATTTTATAATATTCATAGATCATTCTAGGAATATTAAATAAATATTTTTGCTTATAAGGTATACGTTCTGCATATTACATTCTAATCGAAACTAACAAAATTCAAGTTGGTTTTAGATTTACAAAGATTTTTAATTCTATTAGTCCAAAATGTTACAAAATACGGTAAATATGGACAATTACTCCCCTCCCCCTAAGAGGGGTAAATAGTATACGTATTTTATGCAGAATTTGATGCAGAATTCGTATCTGAAAGAATTATTGCTCGGAAATTAACCGTTTCGAGATATTCGCATTATAAAAAAAATATTACATATGTTTATAATACACACTAATATCAATAAATTACTAATATAGTAGGCCAAATGATTTAAATACTTAGTTTCACTTTTTTTATTTTAAATTAGATTAAGAATAAATAACTAATAATAATTATTATAATTTTAAAATTATTGCAACTGAAGTATAAATATATTTCTAAGAGTAAACGTAATGAAAACTGTTTATACATATTTAATCATTAAATACTTTTATATCATTAAAGCTTGTTGTGAATGGTAACGAAAAAGTTGGACTTCAAAACTACAAAAATATCAATAAAATAGAAATTATATTAACCACAAATTCTTGTTAGCATCATCCGATTCAACTGTATTATCACCGATCTCTTCAACCGATAATCTCGTCGGTTGGTAAATTCTTCACTTAAAATCGGCTCGGTCGGTACCGTCGTGCCACTCGAACGACCTCGCGCAGCGATCGATGGCGGTCGTGTCTCAAATGGCGAACAGCTATGTTCGTCGCGTTAATTCTTCGACCGAATTATCGTTGAGAAAATCGCGCAAAAACCTCCCGACAGGGTTTGGAAGCAAGAGAAAGTAAACCACCAAAAAGTGAGGCCATGAACGTGCGGCCATCTCCTCAAATTTCATCGTGCAACTTTTTTATTGTGGAAACTCTTCCTGCAGTGAAATGCACCGTGTGATGCGCCGCAAATGCTGGTCAAGTCGGAACACATACCCGCGCATAGTCGGTGTTGATATGCACTCGACAATGATAAGATAAAAGGTACTAATGTGCGCACATACGCGGCTGTGCACGTCGACGGCACGCAGGCATCATTATGCACGATTATGCACAACCCAAGTACAGCACGTGTGTGGCTAGATAATACCGCGGTTGTTTCACTCGCACCAATTGATCGGCGAAATTTTTGCATAAGCAGATTAGGCTTACGTAATCGCTGCGCACGAGGAAGCTTCAGAAACGATTCGTACTTTGCACACAATCCATTACGATTTTTTTGGATTCGTTCTGCAATGGTTTAAGATTTATCATTGCTAAAACGGCTGGGAGGAAAAATTAGCAATCATTTAAGAAAGTATAATTTGTATTCGAGAAGAATATATTGTCATCGTAAAAAGATGGTCTTTGAAGATAGAGCTTTTGTCATGTATTTTAATTCAGAAGATTCTTAAAGAAACAAATTAGAATTATTAATATAAATATCTTTAAATGATTATAATAATGAAACATACTTATTTATATGATGATATGATAATTATTTGAAAATTGAACTTGTAAGTTTATAGTAAAAACTTTAAAAACTATAGTTCCATATAAAAAATAAATAGCACGCGTTTGTTGAAAATGTTAAAATTATTATTTTGGATTAGTTGGGTTTTCAGTTAAAGTTAAAAAATTAAATTTTATTTTAATAAAACGTGATACTAGATTTGTTAACAGATCTTGGTGTAAAATAATAAATAAGAAGAAGTTTGAAAATAATAATGTAAATATATTGTTAACAAAATTGAAAATATTTAATTCAATAGATAAATTGTATATGAAATCGTCTCAAACTAAACGAATTTATTTAATAAATCACAATTCTTTTAGTACTTACACGACATTACAAAATTGAATTCAATATGAAATAAAGATGAGATTCTTTTCAAAAATAAAAATATAATAGTAACATTTTTTAAATAAATACTAAAAATAATTTCATTTTAACCGTTCATTAAAATGTATATTCTAATTTAACTACTTTTTCTTTTCTAATATTAAAATAAATAAAATTACTGTTGCAGGTCTTAAAATATATTTACATAACATAGTCACAAATAAATAAAATAAAGCTATGAAGCATGATTAAAATTTACAAACAACTAGTTGGTAATTCAATTAATAAAGATATATGATTCTTATAATAAAACAAATTTAATTTTAATCCATTAATCAAAATTGCATCAACCTGATGAAAAAGACCAAGAAAGTTAAAATAATTGTTTCGTGGGATCTATTTGTTTCTTAAAAATTTCGTTTATCTAAAAGGGTCGGTCATATACACTTTTCGGAAAAGTGAAAAAATGGCATACATTCTCATTTCATTCATGATTTATTAAATTCAATATACAACGTATAAAACATTCAATGTCAAATTAACACCAATGTACACAAACACTCTTTACTTACTATAACATCATACTTCATATTACATAACATTAAATCGTAATACTATACTTACCTCAAGTTAGAAATCTATCAATATCTATACTTACCGCGAGTTAAAATGACCGCAGAATTCACTCAATTAATGAAACAAAACTCCCAACTTATCAACAAATGAATCACCATTAAATTAATTATTATTTTATTGTTTACATATTATTATTTATTAGAATTGTAACGGGCAATAATGCTATGAAACAAACGATGACATCAATGTAAGTTCAATTCAAGTTCCAATTCTGAATATTACCAATAACTAAAATTGTTAGCAACACTGCAATAATAATTCGAACAAACGGTTCGATTTCAAACAGAACCGCCGAATGCGAAGAATCTTGGTCGCATTCTCAAATGTTATAAGATAACGGTATAAACAATAAATTCGACCATTGCCGAATAGATTTCTTGTAGGTGCCACTTGGCGCTACTTAGAGGCTGCATAAGTGTGGGGCCACGCTTGTTAGCAGAAAAGCTATTTACAACGCAATCAAGATATTGTGAGGTTAAGTCGGTGTTCAAGCAGGTATGCGCGAGTAGGTAGGCGCCGCCGGGCGCGATCGCCTACAAGTACCGAGAGTTTATTTCTATATGCATACGTGTGTGGGCAAACGAGTAGGACGATAAAATATAACGCTCGACGGTCTTTTCGCCCCGGCGCGCGCGCATGCAAATGCGCGCGCAGATGTTAATGCGCGTACGCAGTGCGAAAAAAGGTGGTAATAAGCGCGTAACTGGTGCACGTGCGGCGCCCTCGTACCAATCACGCAAAATGACAGAATCATCATGCGTTTTCAATTTGCTCTTGTCCGATTATTATTTTAATTTATGAATCGTTCTGAAGAAAAATGACGACCATTTATGAAATAAAACTACATACCACTAAGAACTTTGAACGTATGTTATGTGCAAAAATACATATATTTCATGCGTAAAAGTTTACTTGATAATTAAACAAGTCAGTGGTAATACATTTTCGCACAATAAAACTATGTATGTGTCAAATTCGATTATAAAAATTGAGTATTCTATCATTTCTGTAACACAAATTTAGATGATCGTATTATTACGTACTCAGATAGAAATGTAAAAATTCAATCAAACGTTCATATGTTTGTGAATAACTAAAAAAATAATAATATAATGAAAGTCAAACAAAAAGTAATAATAATGATAATTATGAAAAATATTATGACTATGAATAGGTAATATGTGATTAAGGTGAACGTATCTACGTGTATAAGTATATTGACATTGGTTAAGCGCATATAAAGTATTATACAAACTGTAATACAAGCAACAAATTGCTGTACTCTACATACATGTACAGAATTTTACAATTTTAATAATTGATACACTTAAACTAAACAATAAATTCATTGATATCAAAAATAAAAACACAGCTTCATATTTTATTTATTAAAATAACCATAACATCAAATAAATAATAGAGCAATTCAATTGTTAACGCAATATGTTAGCATTCAACATTAATATGTTATTCACAAAAATAATGTTTCTGCGAAGATTATTCGCCAACATAAAAATTAAAACTCATAAGTAATTTCGTTTTACAATAAATTCTATGGTTTGCTTAATTTTTGCTTTGATATATTTATAATAATTTATTGTACAATATTTATTGTATAACTTATAGACGAGAATTCAAACTAACCTGTGTTGCCTCGAGCATATTCTTTATTTAATTGCTTGTAACATTTTTGTGATTAGTATAATTTTGCTTAATAATTTTTGCATTATAAATTACACGGAATGTATGTGGATACCGTACCGTATACTTAAATCCATAACTATGTTCGGTCATTAATATAATCAACATTTACAAATGTATCTCTGAGTCGTACCATAATATTCTCACGATAAAGATTTTTAACAAACATTTCGTTTCATCCCAACCGACGGAATCCCGCGTCCGAATACACCCCTACACAGGCGCGCGCGTACGTGTGCGCGTAGTCGAGCGAGCCACTCAGTCTCATAGACAACAAAATTGAAGCTCGGGGCAACTAAAATGTGGCACCCTCTAGTTCATAGTCATTAATACCAAGGAATTCCTCTTATTTCACGTCATCTCATTTCTTCCTGGCTCCGCCCATCGGTACAAATATTTCACACCAAAAGAAACATAACCCCCCTCTCTTGCACAAGATACGCTCCCACCCGGAGCCAATTATGCAGGTTAAATTTATTTTTGACAAATGAAATTTGAGATGGTGTGGTCTTCTATCACGGTTCTCGGAAATTTTTCGTCCAACCAATGGACGAAGGAGCAAATATCACGCGGAAACGATTCTTTCGGTTTGAATCTGTCCAGTGCGTGTATTTCATTGACTTCGCAACGAGAAAACAAACAAATCAAAAACAATAGCATCTTTGCCCGCCAAAGTTTTTGTCGTCCGATATAAAATCGCCATTTTTATCAACTTTTAGCTGATTAAAGAAAGCTTTCACCTTTCGCATTCAATTATCTTTCACGGTCATAGTGCATGAATACATATACAATTTAATTATCCCCGACTCACGCCGCATACTGTGCATTCGTTCGTCCCCTTTGTTTATTTCTTTATTATCAAAATTTTCGTCTGCTTTGCACGTGGCGAATCCCTGGGATTTCCCCGAAACGAAATGTCAGAAACAACAAATCTATAATAAGGTACATTCGATTGAAAAAGAGAATCATTGAAGGTGCTAGAAACACTTCATTCATCTTTTCTTCAGAGACGAACGCGACGGACCGCTGGCACGAAAACTAAAAGCGGCCGAAGTTTGGCTTTACGACTCTCGACAGGTCACTTTTCTTCCTACCTGTAACGTTATCTTCGTCTTTATTTTTATTCCCGGTGTCAAGTTTCTTCTTTGCATTTATAGTTTTTCCATTGAAAGTGTGTCCTCGGAATTAAGTCCGAACTAACCAGCTGTGACGGTTTAAAAACTAATACAAAGCTGCGGACTAGCTAAGACAAACAGTGTTCGTAAACGCGTAAATAACATGCAGTAGGCCTTTACCTGCCAGATAATCCGCAGCCTAATCCCGGTAATAGTTATGAATGCCGGTACAAAACAGCTATTTTTCACCGCGTTAAACTAACTAACGCCAAGGTGCGAAAATCCCGGGAAAGTAATTATTCCGAAGTTCCGTCATTAATCATTCCTGTTTGTTGGTAGGTGCGAGTAATTTGACAAGTTGGCACGCAGCATTTTTATGAAGAGTCACTCAAACGTCACAAAGCATTTTAAAAATCATCGTCATTTTTCGGGCTCGGCGTCATCGGCGTCACAAAAAAGTGCGACATCGAAGCCAGGTTGTTAAATAAATAATCATCGGCGGTTCGATATCGCAGCGGCCAACGAAAAAGTTCAAAAGCCGCGAAAGGGGGCTTTGCGCAGGCGCGCGCGCTTGCCGAAAACAAACAAACTAACGACGAGTTGACGCTCGGCATAGGTGTTACAAACATTAATTAGTGGCGTCAACGTAAACACTTTTTTCTACGTAGAATTTAACTCGAAAACAATAAAAAATGCATCGGAATAAAGCAACGAGTAAAACCAAGCGAAATGTATTTGTTGATAAGTTGAGTAAACAAAGATGACCAGGCGTAGCGGTCAGGTCTGTTTGTTTATATTTTAATATAAACTTATGTTTGTCGATTATTTCTTTTGTAAATCTGTTGACAATTCAATGCGCAATCGATCTAATTGCGACGGATTTGCGTGCGGTTAAAGCAAACTGGCTAATCGTACGTGCCGAATTAACCGAGTATCGACGTTCGTTAAATATATGCAGTGGACAAAAAGCGTCTTACACGTGTACGTTAAACGTCGATTTAATTTCAAGGCAATTTAGGCGCCTTGCGAATATGCATCAATAATTCCGATGCTTTTTTGCGAATTATCGACTCTAATTTTGTTTATCGCTCGACAATCGGCGGCTAATTTTCGGGCTGCGGCGTTAATAGAATATAAATTCCGCTTTTAATGATTCGAAAACTGGTTCTCGAATTACGAAGTGATATCCCCCCTTCCTTTTCCTTCCCGTGTCTATATTTAGCCTGCGAACATCGATATCTCATTTCGAAATCAGATTATAACAACAAAAATAATTTCGATTCGGAATTCGGTTTTTGATTGGATCTACCATTGTGGCATTTTTTGCGATCAGATTATGCTGCAACATGCTTCGCTCAACGAAGATAACGAATATTACATCTTTGCATGTATAAGTTGGCGGTCGACGATCAGATACGGCGTGCAAAACGAGTGCAAAATAATTTTATATTGTTATTCAATTTTGCACGTCGCGGTGTCAACGAATTAAACTAACCCAATCTCCAGTTGTGTGAACGTTCGTGACGAGCGCGGAACGACACTTTAATTGCAATTCTATATAGATCCCGTACACTTGACTCGGATCTTATCGGTAATTAATTTCGGACAATCTTGTTTATTGGTTAACGGACTTTAATTCGTTTACATCTGATATTGTTCAATGTTATAAAATCCGCGCTGTTAACTTCAAACACTCCTTCAATCGTAAAAATCATGCACTTGCATCCACTTCGTTTAATCCAATTTTATTCTTATTCATTTATTATTTAAACACACAAATGTTTTATTTCAAACAAACAAACTCCAATCCAAGTGTTTCAAATCTACATGTAAAACCCAATTTATTACTTGTAAATAATTATTTATGTTTGAATATCTTGTTTCCAAAACCGAGTTTTATTACACGTACAGATAATTGGTTCCTATAAAAATCCAATTATTTTAATTGATTTAACCACAGTGTTTAAAAACAACTGGTAAATAAAATAAAAAACCATTGAATAATTAATATTTTTGCCGTAAAGTTCCACATAATTTTTGCTCATATACCGGCACAGAAATATTTTGTGGACATCAAATAAATTTTGTTTAATTAAACAAGGTTTTGTTGTTATTTAACTAAACAAATAGTTTTGTTAGATCAACAAAATATAAATCAACTTCGAGCATTTAGTCATATCGTTGATGTTTTTTATTTTAATCAACACGCCAATTTTGTAAAAACATATTAAACGTTTCAGTAAAAATGTAAATATTTACGAAATATTTTATTGAACTCATACTTCACAGAAAAAATTCCAAAATACGCTTAACAAAATAATTTCTTTAATTCAACTATATAATTTATGTGCGTGTACATAATCTTCGGGTCCACCTTGTCATACATATACATAGAACGTTGTGACGATTTTTGTTCCTCAGTGCATAATTGCGTAATTCCAAAATATTTATTCATTCCAACGCGTTTCATCACCGGTTGTCGCCGGTAAATTGTTATTAGATTATTGCGATTCACGTACGGCAATAAAGTTCGCAATCGGGAAGCGTACGATTCACTTTTTAATCGGATTTCATCCGACTGAATACAATCGCGAGCGGCTGCGTCGAGAGATCCGCATTTAGTCGTTCTTAATTATTATACTATTGATGATAACGTGCAATTATTTTTGTCCGTTGATAATGTCGCTTTTGTTCGCGACGCTCTTTCTCCCGTAGGCGTGATCGCGCGATGCATTCATTCGCGCTCGCGGCGCATCCGTAATGTTTCGCGCGAAAAAAAAGCTCGCATCCGTATTAATCTGGGCGAACAATAAAGCAGCGTTTCTCTCGGCCTAATGTCCCGTATGCAAATCGGCCATTACTTATGCATTCGGCTTATGCGAATATGTGAAAGCTTAGCGTTATTTACGAGCGCCGGCCGACGCTCGTCTTCCTATTTCCCCGGTCGGACTTGTTAAATCATTTAAGTCGTGGCTCTGCCGATCGCAACGCCGACTAAGCGGATTGAAAGCAATCGAAGTGTTGCGAGTGCGATTGAGAAGTAATTTTAGACGCCAATTTGTCTTGCGATTCGCGCCTCGCTTGTTTATGAGGATTCTCTCGCGCGCTTTTGATTGCTTAATTAATCAAACGGACGGAAACTAATAATGAATTGCGTTTAATTAATGGTGTTAATGCAAGGTTAGCTTTATTCTGAATTAATTCGACGCAAAGGCATTCGCGTTTATTATATAATTAGAGGCAAAATTGCTTGTGGGTAGATTTATTCCCGAGGGAACAAAACGGCGCTTTTCTTGCGGCGAAACTATTCGCGCACAAAAGTATAGTTGATTTACTCGTGTTGCGTAATATTTACGATATAATCAACTGATTTCAAAATTGCAAATTCATTTTCGAAAAACAGAAACACTTTATGTATTATATTTTCTATATTTTTTAACATTTCGAGACGGTCTTTTATTTTTAAATTCATTTTGATACAAATATCCGCGTCTAAAAAAAAGTTCGAATTAATTTCCGTGGATTAATTCCTTTCAGAAACATGCTCTACGAAGCTTCTGAATTTGAATTCCGGTTCAGACTATTTTTCTTCTCGTCACTCAGATTACATTCGGTGAAAGTTTACAAATGCGATGAAAAGCACATGTCACCGAATGAGGATTGATGAAAAATTGGAAGATAATGTTTGAATTCAAAAAACGCGAGACGCATATTGTGAGCTTTCAATTGTAAGTTATGAAAGCCCGTTTGTATTGCTGGTCAAGTGTTGAGGAGGGGATGTGGAAACGCAAACTATCAATCACCGAATTTCAAAATACTAAATAGATTTTTGACACATTTTGTGTTAAAAACATACTACTTTATTACGTTAAATACGTTTTAATGGAACCTATAACAGCTTATAATGGTACACCGAAGGAAATGAAACATAAAAAATACGGTTTTTACTATAATAATAATTTGGCACCAACGACTAAGCATCAAATTTTGCTATTATTTTGAATGTTTATATAACATGAAATGCAGTAATTTTCTATGTAAAAAAATGTATTTTCTTCTTTAAAAACATCGCCAAATTATTGTTACAAACATTAAAGTTTTTAGTGTACTGGCAGACATTTTGAGTTTGGAATTACATCTTGTAATCCAAAAGAGTTTCATATAGTGCTTTTGAAGTCATAAGTTACTCAGAAAAATTAAACTTAGAAAATAGCTGTTAATTAACTTCGCGATATTAATGTAAAAATCCAAAAATTATGGTTTTTCATTGGTATAGGTTTTAATACTAAAATCTCCTCCTAGTTTTTAGTATAATGCTTTTATAAACAGTAATTTTTAGATAATTGAATGTCTCCAAATAAGTGTTATAAAAAGCAATTTATAGATGTATACCATAAGGATAAACTTGCGATTAATTACAACGACATAAACGTATATATATTTTCACAGACATTCATTTTACACGAAACGTTCACGGTTCGGCAACCACCGTCAAATCGGTATTACAATTTATTTTATTTTTCGCTATTTTATTTATTACTCATTTTTTTCTGGCCGAATGTTCGCGCAAAGAATTTTAGTTAGAGCGTTCGTGGATTCGGTCTTTGATTCTCGAAACAAAGGAATTCTTTTACGCGGTCATCTTTTAGTTCCTTCACCCTATAATATATATGTCCACATCCACACATCCGAACGTTCCACCATGACTCACGATTTTCGGAATAACATTGATGATTCGTACACGTCCGAACGTAATATATGAATAGTCAAATTATGGTTTTCAAATACAAATTTCAGGTTCGTTATTACTTTTTCCTTCCTAACCATTCTTTTTTTTCCTTTAGAAATTGTCCCGTGTTCCCTGAAACGTATTCCTGAATAAGAAAAAAACCGTTATATACATATATATATACCCGTAATCATATCACGCGATATGTAACAAAAATCTTGCAACAATCAATCCCTACAAACCATTTACGAGAACTATATATTTTGTTTACAAGCTTGGTGACATTGACAACGCCACGATTTGTTTTGATTCGTATTGCTCGCGCGTAAATTAACTAGGAAATGGCTCGGTGCGCGCGATTCCCCGAACTTTGAACTCGGACCATTCCGAAAATTCACCGGCGAGCGACTCACAAAACCACAGTCGAAATTTAATTTCGCTTATTTTGCCTAAACATGCGCCATTCAGTCATTGATGAATGACCATCGGATAATCGGACGCTACGCCGAGGCCGCCGTGTGTATAAAACCGATTCCCCCGCGGCGCATAAAAGAACAACTACGGCCGGATTCTCCTTATCCGACTGTCATTGTGACCGAGTCCTCCCTCTCTCTCGTTTTCAATTCATCTCTTTCTCTCTCGCTCCGCCACCCTCTTTCATTTCGTGGCTCGTCCCCCCTCCCCGCCCCATCCGCCCCGGCCGTTAATGCCTCCTTTCTCTAACCACCTTTCTTCATACGTGCCTCTCCCTCAGATCGCTTCCGTCTCCTTCTGACACTCGCGACTCGACGCGCACGACAGAGACGAAGCGAGCCCAACAGACAGTCTGACGTGCACGATTTGGGCGCCGAGAAGTCTGGCGCGCCGAGGCAGTCATTCCGCACAAGCGCGTCTCTGGTTACGCGACCATTTGGGGCGCCAAGCTGTTTCGCTGGCGGTAAAAGAGGCACCGCAGGGGTGTACGTTGGCGTCTAGTGAATCAGCGAAGGGGAACGACGGAGAGGGGAGAAAAAGGGGAATGGAACGTTGTAGCGCGTCGGCGGGTCGGAGGGGGAAGAGGGAACGGGTCCAGCGAGCGAGGGGTCGGGGGACCACGCGCGGGCATGCAAGCTTACACACACGCGCGCGTGCGCGCGCGCGAGCGCAAGGGCCCGATAGGATGCTATCCGATCGTGGGCCCGATTCCGTCGAATATCTCGTAGGCCGATAGAAAAAATAACAAGACGTTATAATGAATGAATAAAGCGTCGACTACACGGCAATAGGATCGAACGAAACCAAATTAATTGGGTTGCGAGCGCTGATTCGAACGCGCGTAAGTGTGGAAACTTGCGTGCCATTAATATCGGCTTTTCATATAAATTTGCAATTGACGCGAGAGATACGCGAATTGTGTATTTCTATATGGCGCTGTTATCGATAGCGGGCTTGTGCTTAATAGAGCAACGTAAACTAAAAAAGTATATTTATTATGAACACCACCACGCATTTACGGAATTTCTCACCTAACCATGCACGGGATTTAGTATATAAAAGCCAACGCTAATTGTGTGTGCTGTAAAGGAAACGTGGAAATGACGTTTGATTGATTCGAAAATTATTCAGAGATATTTCAGATTTATCTAAATACTTGAAAAAAAAAAAATAAAAAAAAGTATTAGACAGGAAGTGACCACGCTTTCTCTAAGGTCGATTAGCATATTGGAGCTACCCCCAATAAAATAGAAAAAGGAATGAATTTCAAAATTGTTGCTTCTTTTATGTGCATTGTATACATAACAATATTTATCTTCAAATATTAAATGTGAATATTTTTTACGTATCACAACGCTGTATACATTCAAAATGTATATACAAAAGTTATACAAACAACATAAAAAAATGTGAGTAAAAAGTAAAAATATATTTATTATATTTCTAGTAACATAAGAGTTAAATTTTGTTATTTAGAAACATTTTAAATTAATACAGAGACTGACAAGCCGTAATTTTGCAACAAATATCGGAAATATGATAGTTTTAAATTATACATATCAACACATTAAAATAATGCTGCATTGAAATACGATTTTTATAACGCAATAAATTTCAATTGATATAATATTTTAAAACCTCAATAAAATTAGATAAACTTGACTGTAACAGTTCACGAAATCGAAATAAATCGTGCTAAAAGACGTAATTAAATTGTGTTTGAACAAAAAGAATATCGTATCAAATTTGCATTATCTTCAGTTAATTGATTTAAAAGACTAGAATTGAATTTGTACTGTTTGAAGTTATAATATTACGAATACGTATAAAGAAATGCACATTTTATTAGATTCACTTAAACGAGATAAGATTTATGAAAATAATATGTCACATGTATCTAATCAGAAATTATCAGAACCATAAAAAACTCTTCCAAACTAAATCAAAGTTGTACTATGACAATTAATTAACTAATTAAATAAATTAAATTTTGTTTCATTTGACCAACTAACTAATATATGTTTCACACATATATATACATACATTCGGCTTCAAATTTAAACGCCACGGTTAAATAACATTGGCAAACTCGACTTTTAAAAATTCGCACAGGTTCTTACAAGCTCCGAGAAGCGATAACAACGATCCCCGAATATCTGAAACGACCGACACCATTGAAATCGGTGTCCCGGTCTGAACGTTCTCTCGGAGCATGCGCCGAGTGATTTTCATCGAGAGCATTAAAAATCGTCGTGGGGAAAAAAATCCCTCGATCTATCGGCACGAGGCGAGAGGGGGGTGCGCATTCCAGCAAGAGTGCGCGGCGTTTTCAAACATGGCTACTCGCGTGAATGTAGGTCCTCGACCGATTCTATAATACGCAGTGGCGCGCCGAGCGACGCAGCTCGAGCGACCCCCTCCGGTGCCCCGCGCGGCTTTCCGTCTGGCGCGCGTGGCGCCCGTCGCGCCGTCTCGCTCGGCAAAAGAGAGAGGCGCTTAGTGGCGCCCCCCTCTTCCGCGCGCCGAGCGAGACGCAGCGACGCCGCGCGCGAAGCAGAACCCGGCCGACCAGGCCGCAGGAGCTGGCGACACCCTGTCTGGCAAGACCGGTCAACGGACAAAAGAGGGGCGCTAAGCGGCGTTGCCGGCTTGAGCACCTATCTTCGCTCCAAGGACACCGCTCAACGGCACTAGCCGATGTGGCGACGGCAACTGCCGGCCTACACGCTATATGCGCTGCTGCCGACTTTTCAGCGTCGCTCTCCGTCGCACGCGCTCGTTACGCTCGCGCGGGAAAAGGATGCGCGCATTCGGGACGTCCCCGATGAGCACGTTCGGCGCGCACAGACTATGCCAACGTCTGAACCGTTCGGTATCGAAATACGGAAAAATCGCGAATCCGCTCGGGTTCTGTCGCCAGATTTCAGCGCAGTCGTCGTGCGGAGTAATCGGCCGCGAACGCAGACAAACAAATGCGCGTTATGTACGGTCAAGTTTGCCGCGGAATATACGATCATTTGTTTTCCATCTATTATCATTAACCGGAAATCATTCTTTTTCAGGCAAATGCACTCGTGCTTCTTTTATAGAAATGATTAAAAGATACGAAAGAGAGAATGAATGTTCGCAAAACGACATTTTCAATGAAAATGTCATTCCCGGTTCAACTGAACAATTTCGGATGTTATTTGTTTACTTGTAAATTGTATAAATTTATTTCGATACGTAAATTGTATTTGAACGATAGATAACTCTTCAACCGTATTTGTATATAAGTTTGCAGAATTGTTTCTCAATTAAAATAATGGAATTCTTACTTTATTATGTCAAAATATACTGTATATAATAATCAAAGTTTACCATTAGAATTTTTTAAATTGACGGCGTTAAATATTTTTTCAATATAATTTGATGAAAAACGCCATTGCTTTGCAATTTTTCTTCCGTTGGAGTAAAATATAATATATATATATATATATTCCGAAATTCGCTAAACTATATACAATCTCATTATATAATGAAATATGATATTTATTTAATAAAAGCAATAAGAAATGAAAAACAAGTTTTCGATAAACTGATATATGTAATATTATCATATTATATACTCTAATAAGCACATTAATGTTAAATAAATTAATCCATTATATTTTTAATTATTCTGAAAAAACACTAAAGTTTCATTTTTTTTTTTTTCATTTAAATTTTATATGAAAAAAATTTAAAAAAAAATTTAAAAGATGTATATTCTCAAAGAAGAGAGTTTTAACTAGAAAAGTAAGTATTAGACTACTACATTGTTAGAATAATTTAATATTTGTGTTATTTACTTGTCATATAAATATATTCTAATGCATATATTAAAATTTATAAATTTACAGTAATTTAATATAATAATAATTATATTATTATTTATTAATATTAATTTAATATATGGTTAATAACGTCAAAATAACGTTGAAATCCTTAAATTTATTAACTTTTTACTACGAAAGTGTGTTATATAACTACAAACTCTATTAAGTTTGAAGTTAATGCAACGTCAAATTTTATTCCGTTATTTCAACGTGATTTTAACCAGAATTCAACGTCATTCAAGCCAGAAACAGTTTATTAATGGTAAGCATGTATTTTTGCATTATCAATTTCTATGAAGTTCAAACAATGTCGAAAATATGTATTTATCAAATTAACGTTAATTAAACTGGTTTAAAACGGCACCTACTTGTACTAATGTCGTTAGTGGCTAACGAAAGAGAAAAAAAAGCAGCTATTAAATATGCATAACATAACCTTATTCTAACATTACGTCATGTGTAGCTCGACTTGGCGTTTAAATAGATTGATCTAATTAAATTTGTCAAAAATTGAATACACGATCCGTTAACACACTTCTACTTCCTAATAAGAAGTTCAGTTCAGAAAAATTACTGAACAATAATTAATATTGATTTAATCACGTCATTTATTTGACATCTGAATCTCTTTGTTCTACAACAATAAGTTAACTTTGATACGTGCTTTTTTGTCAATAAAATTCTTTGTTTCGAAACTTATCAATGCCCAATGTCTTCTTCATTACCACACGCGTTTTCATAATTATTACAAAGAATGATACTTTTTAAATTTGTGTGTTTAATATATACCATGTACGAATAGTAAATAAAAATTTGTATAAATTACTTCATGATTTTGTGAACATGTCTATACTTTCATATATATTTTCCTTTATAATATCAACAGAACATTATTTTAAACGAAATAGAACATAAAACGTTCATAAATGTTCTAACAATAAATAAAGTAGTACTAACTATAAAAATAATTATATTATAAAATGAATAATAAGAAAAATTTAAAAAAAGGATAATAAACCGCTTAGGTTTTAAATAATATGCGTATGCATTTATGTATAATATATATATAAAAATTATATACATTTTACTACATTTTATAGTCAATTTCACAGTATTTTCAAGTGCATGTTTTAATATTTAAAGAGTAATTTTTTGCATATTATTTTTTTCATGTATGTTTGGAAAAAATGTATATACATATATATATGTATATTTTTATGTACATCTGTTTTTCGTGTATACACTAAGAAAAAATATATTTAACAATTTACTATATAAAATACATCAAAAGTGGACGATACGTGAAAACACAAATATATTACTACATTATATATTAATTTTTGTATTTTCACGTATCGTCCGGTTTTTATACAATACATATTATATAGTAGATTGTTAAACATTTTTCTTCTCAATTTATATATATTTAAGAATAAGTTTTCGATCTAACATTATTTGCAG
>JABFQC010002065.1:0-17117 GCA_022817085.1 Psilanteris sp. ZL-2020
GTTATTATATTAGTTATTTTATTTTTATTTCATGATATTTTAAATATAATACTTAGAATCTCCCACATATTTGACAGGGTCTTCAATTTTTGAATACAAAAGTGTAGTCATGTTATCAACTGCATAATCTACCAAATCAATAATTGCATCATCCATTGATACAGCTCCTTCTGAATGGTATAAAATGCTTTCTAAAAGAGAAACGACAAGTTCTTCGTGGTATAATACAGAGTACAGGATAAAAGTATTTTTCGGTTCTCCATACAATTCAATTAGTAATGGTAAAACTTTTTGTTTCCAAACATTAATTTGGATAGCTTCGAATACTAAAATTGGTATCTGTTTATAATTTAAAATCATTTAATAATATAATAGAATGATTTAAAGATTTAAAATAATAATAATTAAAAAAATCATATTATGTTTAACTTTATATTAACAAAACTAACAAAATTGTAATATTTCAATTAATTAAAATGAACAGGTTTGTCACAAAAATCATTTAGATTAAAACTAGTATAAGTTTTTATTTAATTTATTTTAATAATAAAATAATAATAAATATTAATTAAAAATAACTAAAATAAATCAAATAGAATGAAAAGATAATATTATTTATAATAAAAGAATAATTAAATTTCAATTAATTTTCGTAATAAAAATTTTAGAAAAAGAAAATTAGAATCTTACTTTTTGGTATGTTATAAACCATTCCTTTATGGATTCTTCTTGCATTGTGGAAACTTCTAAAACAGATTGTTGACTTAAAAGCATAATCCTTTTATGACTTTCGAACCAGCTGAAACCACAATTCAATCAATTGTACGTAATAATAAACAAAATGATAAAAAAAGTAAGTATTTTTTAATTTTAAAATTATGTTATAATAGTATTTAAATATCAAATATTCACCCTTCTGTGCCAACATCTTCGAGTAATATTGGTTTTAAACTTTCTATAAAATTCTCAGATTCCCACGGAGTTATTATCAAATCAGCACAATCTGCCATTTTTCCTAACAAATGTAAGAATAAAAAAAGGATTTTTGCATATTTTCACTCAGACGCCATTTATAAACAAAACAATAATAAATTGTTTGATCGATTTTGAATTGAACCGCAAATGAATAATTCCAATACACAAGTTATCTGCAGTACGATTATTAATTATATATACATATATCGTGCACGCGTAAATACAAACATACAAATATGTGTGTCAATATATTATTCTGAAATAATTAATAATCTTTGATGTCCCATTTAGTTTGAATATTTAAATTACTTTAAATTGCGCTCAAATGCATCAGCATATTTCAGGGCGTTTCACTCGCAACTAACTTCACGTACTATTTTTTAAATTGATATATTTTTTATTTTGAATAAAAACCCGCAATAATTATATGTAAACATCAACAATAAACCAAACGTTCGAAATTAAATAATTTTCTGTTAAATCCATGGTGAAAATAATGTCCACTCTAAACCACTCTGTTTATTTTGCACTATTCTATAAATATATTCGGATCGGATCTAACGGAAAGTCGTTCGCTGAACGGTCGGTTTTGATACTTTAATGTTTATCAAAAATTTAGTTTCAGACTTTCAGTAATCTAATTGCTATTAAAAAGTCAGAATGGAAAATAAGGATGAAATTATATCAGACGACAGTGACGAGGAAATTGTAGATTTAGAGTCAATTCGTGATAAAATTTTAAGCACTCAAAAATGTGACCGAATGCAAGTGAGTGCTTGGGATGATGACGATACTGGTATTGAAGATGAGCGCAATGCAAAAGGTTAAGTGTTTTCAACGAAATGACCACATTTACAATACCATATAGAATATATAAAATATTATATATTACCTACAAATAGTTGTTGCATACAAGAAACAATCTTAGTTCATAGCCTTTAAATACAACCAAATTTCATATAGGTTATTCTTGCAGAGTAATGTATAATGGAGTTAGTGTATAATTTAATAAACTTTTTCGTTAAATGCTTATATTGATTGATTTAGTGAAATAAACCAATAGTAACCTCAAGTAATCTTTTCTATAAAAAAATGAACAAAATGTGATTTAATTTAAATTTTAATTAATAATATTTTGCAAATAGTTTTATACCCTATATTTCAATAATATAGTTAATTCAAACAAATAAATATTAATATCCATTAACTATTTGCTAAATACTGCTAGTTTACTCAACATTAAATTAACAATGTTAACTATTTAAATGAAAAAAAGAAATATTATTCTAAGACAATTCATCTAACAATACTCTAATAATAATTAATCTAATAATATATCTAATAATAATAATTTGTTTGAAGACTAAATGATGTTTCTAATTTTGAAATAAATTAATTAATTTCATTAAATAACATTAAAGTTTAGTTAAAATTGAAAATGTGTCCAATTATAACAATTAAAATTATTTAAATGACATGTATTTTATATAACAATAATAACAGCATTTTTATATACAGAACCCGATGAAAAAGCTTTTCTATCCGCTGCAGAAGAAGGAAAATTAAATATAATTATAAAAATGTTAAATAAAAATCCAAAATTATTGGAATGTACTGATAAAGATGGTTATACACCATTACATAGAGCTTGTTATGGAAATCATGCTAATGTTGTACAGGTAATCATTTAATTTTTATATTACGTTGAAATCTATATCACATTCTTTCTTTTTTAAAGATATTTTTAACGTTTTTATTAATTTTATAAATAAAGAACATATTTTTGGCAATTATACTAATATTAAAGTAATACTGATTTACATTTAAATCGAACAATTTATTAGTGGCATAACTAAAAGCAAATTATAATTATTACTGAAATTAATTTTATTCTTATTTATGATATATTTCATAATATCTGTAAAATTATAATTTATATATTATATTGTGTAAAGGGTATTAACACCCATATATCTTATGTATAAATAAATAAATATAGTAATGTTATAATCAAAGTTATATTTAATATAATTTAATTTATATTTCAATATAATTATATTATTGACAAAGCTGTAATCATTTAGATTTTATTATAATTTTTTAATTTAAAGACATCATATTATATACTGAAGTTCATTATTTACAAGTTATTCATATATAGAGCAATAACAATAACTATAATTTACAGTATTTGCTCCAAAATGATGCAAAAATTGATGCAAAAACATTAGATGATTGGCAACCCCTGCATTCTGCTGCTTGTTGGAATAATGTAGAATGTGCAGAAATTCTGCTTGAAAATGGTGCAGATATTAATGCCAAAAGTAAAGGCGACCAAACTCCTCTACATTTAATATCATCAACTTCAAATAATGCTGCAGTATTACAATTATTTCTTTTACACCCTGATATTGATACAACGATTGTTAATTCTAGTGGCGACACACCGTATATGATAGCAAAAAGATATGGAACTTATCATCCAATGTTTGAAATTACAGAATCTTGTTTAAATGATATTCATGGAAAACATTTAACCAAATAAAAGTAATTATAAACAACAATCCATGTTGATCATTATACAAAAAAGACTAATATTTATAATGTTATTATTGTTACAACGTAAGAAAATGATTCAATTTTAGAAAAAGTTGTATACTTTTTTATTTTTGTACTCAAAAATGTAAATAGTCGGCAATATAATAAAATTGCAAATAAAACGTCTTATTTGTTTGTTTATTATTATTTAGTATATAAATTTAGAATAAAAAAAATAATATAAAAATTAGATCTCTTAGTAGGAAGGTCAAGAATATAACTGAAAATATGCTTCAACGTCAGTTCTTCTATAGATATTTAAATGCCTGATAAACATTATCTAAAATAGCATAAAATATTTTTTTATTTTAATAAACAAATAAATAAATAAATGAAAAATAAACATTATGCAAAGTGAAAAAATTGATGTTAAAAGACTACTCTTTGGTCTACTATCTGAAACGACATGATTAGATAAGCTCGATCGGTTCATAGTACGTCCGAGATATAAACTTCATAAGACACGGTGAATCCACAGAACCAGCTTCAGTGAATGTTGTGGATGCGTGAAAGCAAATCACAAATCAAGCGATCGTTTTCATGTTTAAGTTCTTTAGTGAGTGATCGCATGCAAGCAACATTTAAGCTAGCGCCAGCAGAAGGTCTCGTTATTATTGCCAAGTAATTGCCCTCTAATGAGACTTTGATAGCACGCTAAATCACTTGTAACTCTCATTTAATAGAACTACTGAGTCGCACAATTTTTACTCCAACCATGATACAAACATAAATTTTGGTATCAGGATCAGGATTAACAACTACTCGAAGAATACTCAATTAGTTGCATTAAAGTTATCTATTTATGTATGGATTCAAATTAACCAAGTGATAAACCAAAATGGCAACATTATGATCACATTTATTGAAAACTGGCAAGTGTCGCGATACGGTTAGCCTTAATCTGAAACATAAGTGTACTTTGAACAATCATCCGAGTTGAATATGCCTGCTTGCGCGAGTGATAACTACTCGAGAATCTGGTCCTCGAGTCCACCGACATCCAGGAGCAACAGTGCCTCGCCACTTTTGCCCAGCTCACCCCTGTCCATATCTCCAACTTCAGGATCACCCTTATCCACCCTGAAACGCTCGCCATCGACTGTTTCGAGTTCATCCAATGCGTCCAATTTCACCACGCCAATTGTTATCTGTAATCAACAAAGGAACCAGGCCCGACTGCAACGCTACGCATCGCAACAGTTGCTAGACCAGCGAAAAAACGTCGCAGAATCTGGAGATACGATATCTTTGATCTGGAAATTGGTATCCTGGTACCTGGAACTAATTCTGGGGATAATTTGTGGCGTGTACAGTGCTGTCAGTTATGCGTTTTTAGCCCCGGCATTGTGGGCTTCCGCATGGGTGTGTATGTTTTGGGTGATCCTGCAGCTCCCTCTGACTATCCTCAAGTGGTTAATAACCATACTGCATACGCCGGCCTCTGAACGGGCTCGTAATAAGCGGTGTGTTCTGATTAGCGGTGGTAGCACCGTGCAGGCGGTACACCTGGCGCAGAATTTTTACAAAGCAGGTGCTCGAGTAGTGGTCTGTGATCTGGAGGGACTATTTGCGCTTGCGCGATTTTCCACCGCGTGTTCCAAGTACTACACCGTTCCTTTACCAGGGCCAAGGAACACTTTGGAATATATTAAAGCATTGAAGAACATAGTTCAGAGGGAACGAGCCTCCTATTACATCCCTGTGAGTGCCACCAACGTGGCTTACTATGATGCTCTGGCAAAGCCCCATCTCGAGTCACTGGGTTGCGTGTGTTTCGTGCCCAGTACCGCTGAGGTCATGACCTTAGACGATCCCTTGGAACTGCTGCGAAGGTGTCGTTCTTTGAATCTACCTACTCCAACTTATTTCGTATTAAAATCTTTCGAAGATGTTGATAGATTATACGAAATGGATACAATTCGCAATGGCAGGTACGTGATGTTACCTGCCGGACCTGCAGGTATGAAGGACCGCAACAAAATCATTCTGCCTTCTACAGCGCGCGAGTTCCGGCGCCAAGAACATGAGATCAACAACAGCAGACCCTGGCTGGTTTTGCGGGACCCTGGCAGTCACCATTTCATCACGTGTACTACTGTCAAAAAGTCCAAGGTGGTTGCTAATGTAACTTGCAGGGTGGACGAAGCCAAGGGACTTATCCTGGAAGAACGCGGAGACGTCACTGAGTGGCTGGAACAATTTTTCTCAGGAAGCTTTGGCAATTTCATCAACGGCCACTTGAGCTTCCGGTTAGCCATTTCTGACGAAGGTCGGATAGTCGCTATTGGCTGTCGAGTCGGCGTTGGATTGCCATACATCTGTTACTCCAGCGTGCACCCAAGATTGGTGTGGCGTCCTTGCCGACATTTTTCCAGACAAAATTCGGAAATAACTGGCAACTGCAGCGATGTGTCAATGGACTCTGTTTGCAATGCACTGAAGAAGTCCATTGGAGACGTGGATCGCAGTTTGATAGGAACAGTGTTGAACAAGAAGGAAGCTTTGTTCGTGTATTGGGACCCTTTGCCTTACTGCGCTTATTACTATCTTCAGTTACCCTTCAAACGGGTAGCCCAAGCTATCAGGTCACAACCAGGACAACATAATCCTCCTCTGGCGGTGGTCCAGTAGACTATTTCATTCCAAAAATCTTGCTGCTTTCTTCTTAATTGCAAATTTATTTGCATCGCAGAAGAATGATTTAGGAAAAGAAATGATTTGTATTCGGTGATTTTGTTTAGAAAGAGGCATTGATAAATTATCTGGATAATGAATCAAGTCGTTATGGCTGAGAGTTCAAAGCTTCTAACTTAAGAAACGCCGGTTCGAATCTCGGACATTGTAGGGTGACAAAGTTGAACTTTGGTATTTTTTTAGATAAAATATATAATAGGATTATGAAGGTCCCTTTTTATATAGACTGTTGTATACAATAATATTTTTTGTTGTATATTGAACCTGTGTGGATTGTTTATTGCTGTAACCAGCAGGTGGAAAATCGGATTTTAATGGTGTGTTGGGTATGATATTGTTGCAAATGTAAATATTAGGTTTGAATGCGTGCATGCGAGATAAGCTGTTTAATTGACTAAATCGTCAATTCATCAAATTTGATAACCATATCTATTGTAACTATACTGTGTATTTTTGCAGTATCTTGTATATTTTAAGACTTTATGTATCATCGTTCAAATTTGAATAATTGATTAATAACACCCGATTAAGTTGTCTTAATTTTGAATTTGTTTGTATTTATAATTTATTTGTATAAACTATCGCACTTGAAATCTAATTTTTGGATGTAATATTTATTAAGTAAGTATTATGATTTTTTCATGATTTATATTCGTGCATAAATGTTTTGATTTTTATTATGTATGTAAAATTATGAATTATAATAATTTTGAATATTTTACCCTTATGGCTTTTTATGGAAACAAACTATAATTTAACTATTAATGATAATCATTCTATTAGATGCGAATAAATATATAAAAATGTCGCTCGAATTTCGCTGTATATATAATCATAATTGCATTTCCGTTCTTTGAAATGAGTTGTTATGGAAAGAATTCATGGCGTTAACCTTGCTTGATATAATTGTAAATTGAGCTGGTGATTAAATGCGATAGGATGATTTTTCATCGATCATTGACTTTGCACGTAAAGTGGAATCAAATCTAACTCTGGTTTTATTTGTTCTGCATTCGATAATATTGTTTATATGCACCACTCTGTTAATTGATTAAATCCATTTTACGTTGATCTGAATTATATAGTTTCATCTGCAAAACATTCCATCAAAACCGAATTGGCAATCCTATTACCAATACGCAGTTCTGTACAAATTGCAAAAGACTTTACTTGTTTAGAATGACATATAAAATTATTTAAGCGTACACTTATTTATGATCATTATAGTTTAATAGTATTTTAAATGTGGAAGATCTATAATAATGATCTCTGGCATTTTAAAATAACATCGATGCCTCAATCCAGATTTCAATTTTGACAATGTTATATTAATAAATTTTTATAACAAGGACGAGTCGGTTTTTTTATTTTCCTCCTTATTTACTGTACCAGTTCTAATTAGACAATACGAAGTGTATGTATATATTTATAATATAGATTTCACTGATTTAAATGTAGTTAAAATAAATAATTGAAAACATTAAATTTGAAAACTACAATAATTTATGTTGTAAGGTTTATATTTTGAAAATGCACCCATTTCAAATTTTGTTGTATGTATAAAAATATAATAATATAAATATAATATTGTTGGTGCTGATGCACTTGGAAAATAGTTGAGATGTATGGATGTAGTTAGAATATGAATAAAAATGGATGATTGCAAAAATTTTAATTAATACTATGTTTTACGATAACGGAAAGATGACCCAAGACTCGATGGATTGACGGACTTTGACAAACAGGGGTCGTCATTTAGTGATTTTATATTTATCTTATGTTTCTTTTTTATTATCTTATCCATTCATTGCAAACTTTGCAAAATTATTGACTTTGTATTTTGTGTAATTATTCTTTTTAAAAAAGAATTTAAATCTTATTATGATAAATTTGTTGCATGTTTAATTAATCAAGTGTATTATGTAATAATATTAGCCGTTCATTTTATGGGAACTGTTTTGAAATTAATTTAAAGTTGAATACTTAAAATAAAATTATTTTGACTTATTTTGTGTATTACTTTAGTAGGATAATACTCTTAATAATAATTTAGTAGGATAAACCCTTATTAATAATACAATTAAAATAAAATGCTTATTTAAATAATAAAAACTCTTTATTATTAACATATGTCTAATAATTTCATGAAATATTTATTTGTATAATAAATCAACTGGACAAACCATTAGAAATATATTGAGAATTAACTTTTAATCATAAAAGGAGGTCTAAAAATATGTTTGGATAATTTTTTCTAATTTTTTGAATAATTTTTTTATAGTAATACTTTGTTTTGACAAAATTAGCACATTTTTTTATTTATATTTTTATTGAATTAATTTTCTATTAAAATATTACTGACGTTTACAAACAGTTTAACATCATATTTTAACAGTAGATGTCGATTGAGATTAACATAATATAATAAATTAATACATTTAAAATTTTAATACTCTGATAAATTTCCAATTATAAATTCAGTTAACAAATAACTGATTTAAAACAATAAAGATATATAATGAATCAAAATTATTTTTAAATCTATTGATGTTCTTCAGTTAGATATTTTTAACAAATACTTTACTAAGAAAGATTAAGTCTGATATTAAAACTGTAGTTTCCTTTTTCTTACTGGTAAATGATGAGTGGAAAATTTTACTCATCAAACTTAAGGAATTATGTAAATAATCAAATGGATATATTATAAACTAGAATAGTGTGAAGCAATCGAAGGTAATGAATTATCTATGATTCATTTAACTGAAGAAGAGCAAATTGTCTTTAAAAAAAAAGATTGTTTAGAATCGTTATCTATAATGATAATAATCTCTGTTTATCTCTAATATGTTATATTTTTAATTATTAATCTGTCAGAAGAAACTTAAATAAATTATTACTTCATATAGTACATGTAATTTAATTTAAAATAATAATTACCAAAATGATCCTTTTAGTCTATAATATTGTAAACCTGTTATGCGTTACAGACTAGGGTTCAAATCTCGTTACTGGCATTCAATTTTAACAATTCATTCTGACAAAAATGAATGTATTGATTGCATTTGACGTGTTCAAACTCTTCTAATTAAACTCTCGACTTTGTGTTACCTCTCATTAGAGTTGGGTGTTGGTATACTTGGCATAACCGATGAAACTCAACAACGATAATATTTAGTTTATTTCAAAAGTAAAATTTTCTTACTTATAATAATAAACTATTTTAATAAAGTTTTTTAATTATATTCTTCGTAATAATTTTGTCAACTATTAAATACGTGTGGATATAACAAATTAAACAAAATATTCAAAAGATGTTTGTTATTGCATGATCATAACCTAAGTAAAGTACATTCTTTTTGTTTTTTTTTTCTTCTTTTTCTATCTGAAACAAAAAAAGTAGAAAAATGTATAATCAAGACGCTCAAAACCCAGCTCGTGGCTTGCGCGAGCTGAGGAAATCTGTCATTCATTGTATAGTAAATTTAATACAAGTTTTAATATTAAATATATATATATTTACTTTCGATTCGTCTAATAATATATTGTTAAACTTATTTTTTTTATATTTGTCAGATAGCGGCTTTTAAAACCAAAACTCTTGAAATGTGCAGATAAATAAAGCAAATGCCTGGTAAGCAAACTATCGGTATGATAGAGACAGGTGAATGAATTCTCACATCTCCGTACCTGGAACTCCGTAGTACAGAATTTGTTGGAAAATGATTACCTCGTTCCAGTCCGCATCGCAATTTATGTATCCTACACGTTATAGAAATAATTAATTGCTTTATTATAATCTTCAATCAATGTTACGTCAAATCTGTCACGTTAAAATATCTTACTAATAAAATATCTGTTTCCCTTTTGGGTATTGTTAAACGAGTTGTTTATAAACAAGTCATCAACAATAAATTTATTTGCTCCTATTTGACATTCATTTATTGCGGCATTTGTTTATAAACAGATATTAAGTCAGTCGAATTTGTGAGTCGTTTTTGTTTGATTTTTGGAAATTGTCATTGTATTGAAATACGTTCGAAGAATTAACAAAGATACACGCGTAGTTTTGCTTTTTATACGGGTATGCGTATCTTTGTCGTTTGCCAATGTTTTATCGACGAATAGTTTGCGCAGACGTTTCGATTGAAAAGCACAGGGTATCGATATGCACAGAATCGTTCTCCGTTTAAGTCTTTAATTCAAGATTTTAGAATGTACTTTTCCTATTATTATACTTCCGCACGCATAACTGCGATAACAGGATGAACTCGCGTGACAACTTAACAAAGGAAACAAAAAGACTTTACATATCGACTTGTCGTTTACAATTCGGTTGTCAAGGAACTGCATTTCAATAATATCGCATGACACAACTGCATTATGTTTTTCGATTTGTTTATTTGAGAGGACTCATCGGTATTTTCTATTACAAATTATGTACTTAAGCAAACGACAATATAATATCCAATCAAGTGCACCGATCCGTTCCAAGTTTGTTTACAAATAATATCTACGCTTTGTTGTTTGTTTAGAGATCGAAATTCAAAGTTATTTATTTACGGGCACATTTAAAACACGCTGCAAGTAAAGACTTTCAAAGTTTTGTAAACAATTTTCATTCTATTACGTATTCTTTTTTTTCGACCAATGAAACATTCATATTTCGTTCCGTAATTTGAATGAATGAATATGATGTTTGATTTACGTTAAATTATGAATATGGAGAAGAATACGTTGACTGTATGCACAGTTGTCCTAGAACTTTTGGACCGTTGACGGCACTCGATTCGAATGATTTCAGTTCGTGTGTGGCTTTCGAACTTATTTGTATCATTATGATATTCGATTAAAGCAACGATGAAATACGTTTTGATTGCGTGCATTTTGACGGTGTTAACGGAAATCATTGTTGCGACCATTATTTATGGCGATTGCGAGGAGAATTGGGAGCATCAGCTCGTTTGGGAATACGTTGTTCGTAGAACTAAATCGCTAACGGGCTACAACGTAAGTACACAACGACCGGGACATAAAATGTTAAAAAATACATCGCAGTATTGCAACTGTATTTTGTTTTGTATATTATACTACTCGCTTATAGTACAAAGTTTGCTTAGAAATGAAAAAAAAATAAATCGCATTGATATTGATTAATATATTATTTTGCATTGGAATTAAATTTTATATTTTATAATTAATTTTAAACATTAATACAATAAAAAAATCAGTTTATGAAATTATACGATGACAACAACAACGACAATAATAATAGTAACAATAATAACAAATGAACTGCGCCACCCGTCTATGAAAGTGATCGTTGTTGAACATTTCGAAATAACACAGAGTGGAAATGTATACATTATTTAAATTAGTTTAATTTTTGTTTAATAAGTATAAAATGAACATATTCTTTGTATAAAAAAATTAATTCTTTAAGTTATTTTAGGAATGAATATCATTAAGTAACTATCGGTAGATCAAATAACTTATTGGATTATAAGTAAATTATTATTGTTTGTGCAGGAAAGAATTATGAAAACTAGAGAAATAATTAACGATGGCATATGTGGTGAGATTACAGTAATATTAGCTTTTTGTGTTTATTCAACTACACTTATCTACGTCAGAATTTGTTTACTCTTACAATTTTTAAAACAGTGCAAAAGTAATCTAATTTATTATTTGCAAAACAATCTATAGTTGCGAAATAATTTCTTTAAAAGTGTAAAATATTAACAATCATTGTAAGGTATAAATAACATTTCATATATTATACTTAATTATTATATTCATTTTTTCAATACAAAATGATTATTATTATTAATATTGAATTTTATTTATTTAATTTATTAATTGTTAAACATTTGTTTCATAAATAATTATTTACTGGACAATTTTTTTTTCATTTAATTTTCATTTTTTTCAGGAAGTTGAAGCGAGTTATGGGCCTGCTAAGGTGACCATCAAGTGCATAAAAATAGAGTCGTTATCCGAAGAGGGCAATGATTCAGCGTCAATAACATCTGGGGGTCTCGAAAGCAATTACGTGAACATAACATTTCGCTCAAAGATGTTGCAAAATTTGCACTACAAAACGTTTGTTTATGGAATAGTTAACAACAATTATCGCCAAAACAGTTGAATTGTAGTTTGTCGTTCACAACTTGTATACGAATAAAAACGAATAAAAATAGTCAAGAAGTTAATGTATATTGATTAATAACAAGCATTTCATTTCCTTAACAAGACAAAATGTCTTGTTTTTCTGTCAAAAATTGATCCACTAATTTCGTGCGCGATCAGATTTATAGTACTGTCGGCGAGAGCGCGATGGAAATAGTAATTTCTATTAGCAAATATAAAACATTCCCGCTAAGATTTTAATCTTTGCTTTAGCTACTGTGATTACTATAAAAACAATAAAACGGTAACAAGGAAAATAACAATTCTTATAAACAATCGTTTTTCTTCAAAACAAGTTTGTACTTTGTGTAATAACACACATTAAGAGCAACAATAACAATAATAACCTTGTTATTATGAAAAATTAATTTTATGATTTATTTTTCTTACAAACAATAAAAACAATACAAATTGTACAGAAACAATAAAAATTAAAGCAGCAGCAATAATAAAAATAAAAAATAATAATTAATTACAATGTTACAACAATTGTAATATAATTATAGCATCGTATGCATATCCAAGACAATTTATTTTATAAATTGTTCTTCTTAAAAACAAGTTTTCACTTTGTTATCCGACAAAGTTAAAATCAAAATAGTTCCCTAACAATGATTCAAAGTGTTGATTAATCGAAGTTCTCGAAGGCAGGTTCTATAACTAATTTACGGCCATTGAAATCTGATCTTACGTGCAAAAAGATCATAGACTTTTTCGTATTTATCGTTCGTAACTCATTTGAGTATGGTAATATGTAGTCTGGATAAAATTCAGAACAAGTTGTTTACTCTTTACGAAAAAATTTGTTGAAATTGTACAAATATAACTCATCATTTACCTTAAATTAAAAACCAAAACATTGAAATTCGTATCAAAATAGTATTTATTTAATAAAAAATAATTTATATATTTATTATATATATACAAATAAAAACAAATTGCTTCCGTTCATTCATATTGTAAAGATATAGGCACGTTTAAATAATGCAGATAATATCAAATGTGTGGGGGGAGATTGAACAACTACGTGCACGAAGTAGGGTTCCTTTCTATTACTCAGATGATAATCATACAACATATGTCCTAGATACACAGCAGCTACCAGATTTCGGGTAAATAAAAAAGTAAAAAAATAAATTTTGCATAGTCGCGGTCAAGAAAATTCGCCGGTATTTTTTGTATAGACAATGTTTATCTACAATTCCCGAAATCATCTTACGCCCTTCAAAATCGGACCATTTCATTTGAAAACAAAACGAGCTGTCAACAAACTCACGCCATACCAAGGTCATTTCTATTTTTTATTTCGATTTTTTCAAAATTGTATTTATTATTATGCTCGTTCAACACAAATACCGCTGCCATCGGGCGGTTAAAAAACTGTCACGATCATTAAAAAGACGGAATTGGGGTAGTCTTTGACAAACTTATTTGTGTCGGCAGAGCACCCCGTGGAACGCGAAAAGTCGATGCGTGTGATTCACAAAAGGGTGAGTCGACGAGAACCCTACTTCTGCCCGAGATACCCCTTACGTCGAGGGACTTGCGCAAGGATAAACCAACGAACGTAGACAGCCGTACACGCAATGCTTCTCAGCCGCAGGATATCGGCGTAGGTGCAATCGGAAACGATTCGGACGACTCTTCAGTTAGTGATAGTGCGCGTTTCGTGAGCGGCGCACCTACCGGCGTTCAAGTCACACGAATCGGCCCAACTCCGAGATACGCATTATTGCCCACTGAACTCATCCGCTCGGCAGACGTCATTGCACCGTCTTCCAACCGGAACCATTTAACGCTTCCGCCCGATCCTCTTCTTACTCGTCACTTCGCCGCTAACGCAATGCCAAGGGTAACATTTTGGAATCACATTTTTTGTTGCTTTTCATTCTAATCAATCATTTTTTATGTTTATATTTATTCATTCTTTTAGATTAGTACAGTGCAAAATGAAACGAAGGATCTTAACGTCACGTGTTTCGTATTAAGACGCCGGTGTCTTAATTTAATATACTTTTATGGAGTTGCGTATACTTTTATGTTATGTAGAAATTGCACGAAAAATTTTATTTTATAAATATTAGTTATTATTATTGTAGATGTTGTTTAATAAAAATAAATAACAACGAATCAACTTGTTTTTGTCCTTGTATATTATGATTGTTGTTAGAGGAAAGGAGACAAGATATTACGTACGTGACGATTTAAAATGTACTTATAGGAGCCATTTTTTGTACCATATTATTTCAGTCTTATCGACTCGGGTTATATGCGTACACTCACACATTACAATTTCATTCACCCCACTAACACGTGGCGTTGAAGTCCGCCTACTATGGTATCTACATGTACAGAAAGCAAATTGACAATGCTAGAAATGATTGCAAATATTATTATATGTAATTTCCTTTATTTGACCTTCAATTTTATACTCGTCATTGTTCATATTAATTCGATTAATGGTTCTTTGCTATTAACTTTATATAATGAAATTTTGAGATCGTATCGTGTTGGGAAAAAGTTTTTGTAACTTATTTTGAATTTAATATCTGCTGATCTAATGAATGTGTCAAACATGAAAAGCAGGTGCACTCAGAATAATTGATTATTATGAAGGACAGAGGAAGAGGGAAAGAGAGAGAAGAGCAAAAACTTTCGTTTCATGTTAATCACTAGTTTTTGTATGGAAATGAGTTTTTCTTAAAGATTTGGAAATATATTTATTTACGGAAATTTATTTATTTATTTTAATACTTCGTTCTTTTAAAGATCTCTTTGTTTATTATTGTTTATTAAGTTATTTTTAAGGAAATTTAATATTTTCCTAGAAAAAAATTGTTTTCCGTATAAATGATTGTGATTGCAGTTTTCTAATTATTTTAAGTGATATTAAAAAGAAATATTGCAAAGAAAATTTTTCTTTTTTAAAGAGTATTTTTAAAACTACATTTAAATCAATATGTTATATTTACGGTTGTCAACATTATATTACAATAAAGTATTTTGTTTACAAATAACGACTGCAACCAATATAGAAATGATGCGTATAAGACAAAAAGTGAAATATTTTATTCTAAAATATGATTAGCAATAAAAGTTGGGAACGTTATATTCGACTTTTATCTTGCTTTTTTTATTGCCATTTTTTTCACGTATATTAGTTATATATGTATAAATGCCGCAAAATATTTTAACGAACAAATTTTTTCTTTAAACTACCGTCCAAAAAAGTGTTTCGTGTCCTTAATTACAATCGTTTAATAGTTTGTTAGTTTTCTCAATTATACTTGTGAAATAACGTGTTGTGCTTCTGTCAATTAATGAATATAATAATATATAACTTTTTATCGCTTATCGCATCAAAACTAAATTATGAATTTTATATAGAATCCAGGTAACTCAGTTACATTTATTGTTGGGATTTGTTTGATTTTATGATTAGTATTAGTTTACATTTTGTATATATGTAAACTTTGTAAAAAGTTTATTTTTTTTTTAAATTATGAATTTTTTTTAATTGAATTAAAATGGACAAAAATTGTATTTTAATTTAAAATCGAATTGATCAATTTAATTTTATAATAATAAAGTTAAGGATTGCTTTATTTTTGTATCGATTAATGTTTTGAAGATTTTAGGAATGAAAAATTGTATGCAACCCTCATTTTAAGGAAGTTTCACTTTAACGTAAGGTTTCTGCATTATTAAATTGGTACTTATATAGGGTGTTTATTTAAACCGGACATATTGAAATTACTTAAACAATACGTACCGAAAAAACATTATATAAATACAAATTTTATCATTTTGAGGGGTTCATGTAATAATGTAAATACCCCCTTTTATTCTCTATCCCTGAATTATAGAAATATTAAATTAAATATCTACATTGTTCATTGCCCACTTCAGTCCTCAGAAGAAAACAAACTTAATAATACCGATTCGATATATACATATATATTTTTCAAGTAGTCGTTTTAACGATGAAGAAAAAATGCCCAAAACGATTAGTCCCATGTAGAAATTAACAATCGGCTCAATACCCAACCAACGCTTAGCGTAGTTGGCGGACCGTCGGCGGGATGTTGGGCTGTTAACAATGTTCGACGGCCGTTCCGACGCTCAATTGAAATATACGCCCGATATTGGTATTGGGTATTAACGCAATGTCTACTTATGATTGTAGCCCGGTATTTCAAGTACGCATTGTGTCGATGTTTTAGCATTTTATTTAATTTTATTTAGCATTCGATTTTACCACGAAAAAGTCTATATTATTCAATTATATAATTTATTATTATAATTTATTAATTAATGTAAAAATAAAAAATAATAAAAATATAAAAGTAAAATTATTATCCAATACTTTTTTGATTAAAGGAAAAAAAAATTAATGGTCATTTCTTAAATATACAAAAATAAAGAAAGTATTTTCTTTATTTTTACCAGGTTAATTAGATAGAATGTTTACATTTTTCTAATCCATCATGTATTTGATTTGCTAATTATATTTTATTCATATGAGTTTGTAAGGCTATTATGGACAAACAACATATACAAACACTTTGCATTCTAAAGATATGAATGTAAATAATCTATTAATATAAACAAAGTGCTTTATCTGTGAAAGTGTATTATTATAATATTTTTAAAGAACGGTCACC